>RXPK01001436.1:0-80922 GCA_004143645.1 Protaetia brevitarsis
GTAGTACTGGTGGAAATAAACAAAAAAGTCTTAGTCAACATGGGTCCGCAATTCAACTGTTTTTGACATATAGTCGATTGCATATTGTTTTAGTAGGATAAACATTTTCAAAGAAATTCTGATCGTAATGTAAATTAAACAAATGTTTATTATTTAAAGTAAAACTAAAGAAATTGTTCTACATGTCCACCGTTCATTTCTAAGTACGCTTCACACCTTCTTATGAAAGACGACGCAATCTTTCGAAAATTCCTGGAGTCCTCCGAATTTCCTCGCAACAATTTACGATTCGTTGCCTGAGTTTTCCAAATTGTTTACAGATCGTGCGTACACTAATTGTTTTAGATGCCCCCAACATAGAAGTCTAGAGGTGTCAGGTCAGGGGACCTAGGAGGCCATGCAGTTGGTCCACCCCGTCCTATCATCTCTCGTTTAATCTTGATTTAAGAAATTTTCTAAGTACGATGGAAAAATTGCGCAGGAGCTCCATCGTGCATAAACCACATATTTAATCTATTAAAAGTGGCACGTATTCCAACAAAACGGGTAATTCATTTCTTAAAAAATCCAAGTATACTTGTCCCGTTAAACGATTAGGGAGAAATACTGGTCGAATTAAACAGTCTCCAAAAAATAGCAAGCCAAACATTTAGCGAAAAACGGTTTTGGTGATGCAGTTCAACAACATCATGGGGATTTTCATCTGCCCAGACGTGTTTGTTATGAAATTAAATATTGCGTCTCTTGTAAAACCCAGCCTCGTCACTAAATAAATCTGAGTCGCCAAAATTAGGAGTTTCTGCCAGCTTTCGTAAAACCCAATGACAAAAAAACCCTACGTGCATCATAATCGAGAGGAGCAAGAACTTGCACGCATTGAATGTGGTAGGGATAGAGCTGCTGTTCCCGCAGAATTCTCCAAATGAGAGGATGACTGACGTTCAGTTTTCGGGTGCTAATATTTGGGTTGTCTTCTACCCGTCTCAAAATATCTAATTCTACTGCGGGAGAAGAAACTGATCTAGGTCTACCAGAACCACCATTAATTAATTAAATGAACCAGTTTCGGACAGCCGGATATGAAGTCTTGAGAAAATCTTATCACTCGGTAACAACCGATTTGGAAATTCTTCGGCATACATACGCCGTGCTTCAGTGGCATTACCATTCGCACGACCGTACATGAAATGCATATCGGCCATTTCTGCATTTGTGTACTTATGCATAATTTGAGAACAAAAAAAAATTGACGCAAATGATAAATAATCTGATGACAGATGTCTGACAGACGTAATTTTAAGTCACAATCAGTTGTTTGACAAAGGGAACTATTCTCAAAACCGAAAAATGTTTTTTTTTTATTTTAAAATATGCAATCGACTATATGTCAAAAACAGTTGAATTGCGGACCCATGTTGACTAAGACTTTTTTGTTTATTTCCACCAGTACTATAATTGGGTAAAATATCCGACAACCTTTTTTTAACACACTGTATATTTGAAATGGTAAACAAAAAATTAAATGCGATTTTAAAAATTAAATATGATTTTTTATACCTTTTGCATTTTTTAAGGAAATAACGAAAGTATTATTTATTTATTATATTCCTGATTTTACGTTTAAATTAAAATAAACCTTTCTCAGATAGCGCGAATTCTAAAACTATTTCTTCCCCATTAAAAGAAACTAAAAATACAAATTTACTTTACATAGAACTTCCTAAAATTATGTTTTTTTTCCTGCATCTAGGAGTTTTTAAAGTCGGCAAACATCTTATGGCAAACGATGCACCTAGAACCGGGCCTACATCCCATCGATTGGCTTATTTTCTCAACGAGAGAAGAACTCCTAACAGCCTACTGGCTACAATCGTCCGACATACCAATCGCCGTCATTTTCGAAGAACCCGGGCCGATACAAGGCCCTCTACGGTACACTACATATTTCCATTAAATCGTCGCTTCGTTAACTTATAATTGATTCCTTTTGCGAAACAGATATGAGATCCGTACGAATCCGTCATTTTTCGAAACGCCATCTACCGAGCATTTGTATAGTTCGCCGGCTTCGTGCAGGCAATCGTCGAGCCATTGGTCGGGGGTGTTCCCGATAGAGACGGGCGACAGTTGCCCGGTCAATCAATATTATTATTCGGGTTTCGTTGCGTTGCAAGCTCTATTGGATTATACCAAAATTAGGGTGAGTATATGAAACATCCTGTAACTCAAATCAATCTCAAATGTAATTAAACAATGTTCATTCCATTCTTATTTATTACTAGCACGAAAGCTACATGTTTCGACCGACGGTGGCATCTTCAGCCTCTCTACATGTTAGAAAACATTTAACATTATTTAATTACATTTGAATATTTATCCATTCGAAAACATGAGCCAAATTGACTGATTCAATTTGTTAATACGTGTTTCTTTTTAGTTGGATACAGGTCGAAAAGACATACACGTGCCACATATCCTCTTAGAAATGTTTCCGAAAGAAGCCTACACTGGGTATTGGATGGTGGTCTTCAGATTAGTGATACCATTGTTCATGGTGATGGCATTATCGCAATTCATAGCCTATTTGCTGATTTTAATTGTCGGCGAAAAAGAGAACAAGATCAAAGAGGGCATGAAGATCATGGGATTGAGGGATTCCGTGTTTTGGTAAAATCACAACCGACGAACGACATGGCAAACAAAACCTCCAAACTCTTCTTAATTTTAGGTTATCCTGGTTCATAATCTACGGCATCTTCGTCTTGTTCCTATCTGTGATATGTTGCGTGCTGTTATTCACTCTGAGGGTATTCACCAACACCAATTTCCTCTTGATCTTTCTCCTAGTGCTGTTGTATTCGCTATCGGTGATCATGTTCGGCTTTATGATCACTCCGTTCTTCGATAAATCCAGGGTAACTGCCAATATTTACATTACAGTTTCGGAACGAGAGAGAAATTATTAAGTAACTAATGTCACTATTTAGACCGCTGGGATTTTGGGCAACTTCGCCGTTAACATCATGAGCCTTTTGTATTTTATGCAAGTGTTCGTCGATCATTCCAATCCGACTGCTTTCTGGATCGCTTCGTTGATCAGTTCGACTGGATTTGCTTTGGCCATGGATAAGGTAAAGGGATTCGGTGCTTTTTTTTTTGAGCTTTGAGCTTTCGAGATAGTTAAAATGAAATTATGAAGAGTAATGATAGAGCATTTTTATATAATTTCAAATATTTATATAAAATAACCCAAGTAGCAGAATGACGTGAAAATGACGTTTCATAGACGTTGATTTTACGTGATACTGACGTCTATTGAACGTCATTTTACGTTATTTTGCTATCTGGGAAGTTTTCTTTTCATCTTTGTTAAGTCACGGATTTTCAAAGCATAAATAACGAAATTATGAAGGAAACAAAACGAAAACCGTTTATACAACGACGCTAACATGATTTCAATAATTACTCTTAGATAACATGAATTTTCCATTACTATTTATTAAATCTAAGGTTTCCAAATGTAAGTAATAAAATTATAAAGAGTAATGGTCCTAACATGTACATATGTTGATTTAAGAGAAAACAAGTGTATATAAAATATACTTTTAATGCTTACATCTACAAAATTAATCTCTTTCGTAGTATTTGCTATGTTTTCCATTATAAAATAAAATTGCAAAGAATATTGGTCCTAATTTGTGTCCAATTCGAGAAACTTTTTATATAACGTCATTAACATAATATCAATAATTACACTTAGATAATATGAATTTTCCATTATTATTTACTAAATCTAAGGTTTCCAAATGTAAATAATAAAATTATGAAGAATAATGGTCCTAATATATACACATATTGATTTAAAAAAAAAAAACAAATACACATAAAATATACTTATAATGGTTACAGCATACAACATTAATTTTGTTCTTAATATTTGATATGTATTTTTTCATTGTAAAATAAGATTACAAAGAATATTGGTCCTAATTTGTGTTCAAATTGAGAAACTTTTTATATAACTACTCTAGCATAACATGTTTTTATTCATATATAATGCTTTTGTTTATGCTTGTATGAAATGATTTTTACTTTATTATTTATTTAATTTTGAATTTCCAAATACAAATAATAAAATTACAAAGAATAATGGTCCTAAAGTATGTACAGAGGCGGAAGTTTTACATAATATAATTTTCTTTTTAATATTTATTAGTTCTTGAATATCTAAATGTGAATAACACAATTATATTAAACAATCCTTTTGAATGAAGTAAATTATAAATGAAAATAAAATAAAGATGTTAAATGAATATAATACACAACAACAACAACGACGCTAACATGATTTCAATAATTACTCTTAGATAACATGAATTTTCCATTACTATTTATTAAATCTAAGGTTTCCAAATGTAAATAACAAAATTATAAAGAATAATGGTCCTAACATGTACATATGTTGATTTAAGAGAAAACAAGTGTATATAAAATATACTTTTAATGCTTACATCATACAAAATTAATCTTTTTTGTAATATTTGGTACTTGTTTTCTTATTGTAAAATAAAATTACAAAGAATATTGGTCCTAATTTATATTTAAACCGAGAAACTTTTTATATAACTACTCTAGCATAACATGTTTTTCATCATATGTATATAATAATTATAATAATTTTTCATGATTATTGATTGAAACTGAAAGATTTCCAAATGTAAATAATAAGATTATAAAGAGTAATGGTCCTAATCTATACACATATTGGCTTTTTTTTTGTTTTTTGAAACAATTGCGCATAAAATATAATTTTAATGCATACATTTTATATTCCTTCACTTTCCAAATGTAAATAACTTAATATTCTTAAATACTCTTAGAATAGTAATATTAATACAACCCCTACATGTTTGCCGTACCTTTGTTAAACAGCCTGTATAAAATGGTTTTTATTTATTATTTGTTTTAATCGTGAGTGTTTGCAATTAGAAATACTAATAATAAAGTTACAAGAAATATCTTAGTAATGTACGCACATTATTTTATAACAGACACACAAAATATAACCTCAATATTTATACATCATACAAAATTAACCTTTTTCTCAATATGATGCTATATTTTTCCCATTGTAAAATCAAATTACATAGAATACTGGTTCTAAAGCACGTAGAAAGTGAGAAGCTTTTATTTATGCTTGTATGAAATGATTTTTACTTTGTTATTTATTTAATTTTGAATTTCCAAATACAAATAATAAAATTACAAAGAATAATGGTCCTAAAATAGGTACAGAGGCGGAAGTTTTACATAATATAATTTTCTTTTTAATATTTATTAGTTCTTGAATATCCAAATGTGAATAACACAATTATATTAAACAATCCTTTTGAATGGAGTAAATTATAAATGAAAATAAAATAAAGATGTTAAATGAATCTAATTATTAAATGAATGACTGGAAAACACATCTTTATTTTATTTTCATTAACAAAATTGTATAGCTTTTAAAAATTCACTTGTAAATAAGTAATCATTGCTCATTGTATGCTTCAATTTTTCTTTTCTAACGAAAAGGCTTTGGTGATGGATCTCTCGGGACAAGGGGTAACTTTAGATAATCTCTGGTCCGGTCCTGGTATGCCTTTCGGTGGTAGTTTAATAATGATGGCCCTCGATATAATCCTCTACGGTTTCCTCGCTTACTATTTAGACTGCGTCATACCCAGTAGGTATTCCCCCTCACCTATTTAATTAAAATTTATAACGGCTTAATTTTGTCCCGGTAAAAGGTGAGCACGGTACGAAGAGATCGCCATTCTTCTGTTTCACCCCATCGTTTTGGTGCCAGAAGAAGCATCAGCATGGGGTACGTTTAGCTTTACGATTGTAATTAAGCGTTCACTGTAATGTAAAATTTACACATTCAATAGCTCCCATTATTAAATGGAGGTTCATCGAACATGCTGAACAATGATGAAGATATCAACGTGGATGTGGAACAAGTCCCGAGGGAAATGAAAGGAAAAGAGGCTATAAGGCTATAGTAGATTTATTTAAATCATTTCACGTAAGTCAAAATTTAAGATTATCGATCGAAGAGACTTAGGGTTTTCTTTTTCAATGTTAACAGCACTGCCGTCAACCTGCGATTAAAGCAATTAACGGAATCAACTTAACGATATACGAAGGACAAATAACTGCCATCCTAGGTCATAACGGTGCAGGAAAGACCACCTTATTTAATATTTTAACTGGATTGACATCACCTAGTTCGGGAACGGCTTACGTTTTCGGCTATGATATCAGAAATCCTAACGATATGGATCAAATTAGACGGATGACCGGAGTTTGCCCCCAACATGATATTCTGTTTGATAATTTGACACCGAAAGAGCATTTGGAATTCTTCGCAGCTGTTAAAGTAATCGTCTTTCAACTTTGAATACGTTGTTAATTGTTTTAACGAAATATTTTTGTTTTTTCAGGGTATACCGGCTTCGATGAGGGAATTCGAAGTCAACAAGACTTTAAAAGACATCGATTTAGCTGACAAGGCAAATGCTTACGCTAAACACTTGAGCGGAGGACAGAAGAGGAAGTTATCAATCGGCATCGCAGTCATCGGAGATCCAAAAGTAAATAAAAATATTTTTACGTTTATTTACATCACCAATCTTTGTGATTTTACTCATCGTAAATAAAAAAATTCTAGCCAGATAAGCATGATGAAACGGCCTCCCGGAAGTGATTTTTATGAAAAAAAAAGTTATGCATGGTCATGCGCATATGTCATAAGATAATATAGGAGAGTTTTGCCTTCGAGTTCCCATTCACTGTTCTTTTGAAATAATTAGATAAATATGTTTTAAGCATACCTTCCCTAATTTTTCTTTATCGAAAACTGTTCTATTTAAGAAAACTGGGTTACTGCGCCATCTATTAGATATTAAGTCATAGTTTGTTAACTATTTTTTTTGAAAAATTTTCGTATATGATATCCAAAAGAAAAATAATTTTGGAATAGTTGAAATTATGGATTTCGGGGTGGGTTAAGAGTGATAATCATCAAAAGATCACAAAATATTATTAAATATACCTGCTAAAACTCCTGTAAGTCTGAATAGACTAGCATTGCAATGTGTAGTATAAAATTTATTAACATATTTTTGTGTTTTATTTATTATTTATACTGGCAGATTTGAATTTTTTTAAATAAAGGTGAAAATGAACGATTTATGGATTCAAATAAAAATAAACCATCTAAATTTGGACGTTATTCAAGGCCAGAGGAAGAGCACTATTATGGTGATTTGATCTTTTTGGGAAATATGAAATGTATTTTGTTATGATCCCAATAAATAGATATTAAATAAAAATAAAAAATGAAGGCGATGTATTAGAATTACAAGTGGGAAAAATTCGCGTGAAAAATGAAAAAACAAGCTATTTATAATTTATACTCATACTTTATAGTTACCTCACAGAATATTAACAATTCATATAACATAAAAAAAAACTTAACTCTTTTTAATTATTTCTTTGACCATATTTTTTCCTAAAACAACGTAAAATATATCTCTTTGCAGCAGTATAAGTCAATGTAAACAAATCAATAGTTTATAAAATTTGGAAATTTTAAAATTTAAAATTATCACAAAAACAATATTTACAGATGCTAAATAAGAAAATAAGATTTATTCTTAATAAAAAATAAGTACTGATGAAACTAGTTTTTTACAAATTTCCTATGAATCATTTGTCACAACAAGAACAGTTTTTCTTCTTTTAGAATTTGATTACATTCTTGCAATAAAGTATTTTTTGTATTAAGTTCTTAAAGTTTCTTAGTTTCTATCTCTAATTTTTTTTCTTCATTTCAAACGTCTCTGAAATAATGTTTCTATGAAAGTAGCTTTTTTTTTGTTGCTATTAACAGCAGACTGTGTGAGATCTTTGTCTATGTTATTTGGTGCAGTGATTGAATTCTTATTGATTCTTAAATACCCCAAAAATTGAAAAGCTTTAATTTAAAATAAAAAAATAGAATTTTGAATGACGTTAAACAACAATCAAAAATTTTTATTATAAAAAAAAAAGAAAAAAAAAATGTTAATTACAAAATTTTGCAGAAAAGAAAACCGTGAACAGAGGGTTCTGGCTTAAATCAAAAAACTGCTATAGATTCTAAATTACAATATTACAATGCTAAATCCTATATCAAAGCAAAAAACAAATTTGTTCAAGAAGATAATCCTTTTTTATATCAAATCAATCCACGTGGTTTCAAAATTACAGACTAAATTAAACGTGGACAATTCAAGTAAATTTACAAAAGAAAAATTTAAATACAAGCACTATGCTTCTATTCACCCAACTCGAGGTGATTAATAATTAAATACAAATCAGCAAAATTAAAAAAACGAAAAAAATTAACTCTTTAAACTAAAATATCTTCCCGAACAAAAATAATAAATTATCTTATATCTAAAATGTGTACACAACAATATAATAATTATTATTACGCGAGTTATATACGCGTAGTCCACAATAATGTGAAAATGTAAAGTCAGCAAGACAAAAAACATATATAAGAGAAATTTACCACAGCAACGGGAGTAGTTGAATACAACTCTTCGACCGCTCAACACCTAGCAAGCTGCTGCCCATCTTACCTTCAAACTCTCAAGAACATTGTGTAACTTTGTTAATCTTTGTGATTAAGTAATAAAGTTAATTTTTAAAAAGGTTGTTAGTGAACCCTAAATCCTAACTCGCGAGTTTCTTGATGGACAGAATAAAATTCAATTTAAGCGAAACAAATCTTAAAATCATAAGAACAAACAAAATGGCAGCAATGAATTCAAAAACACATGTACTTACGCGCTAACGTCTATCTCGGAACTCGTTCTTACAATCTCGACTGCTGCGTACAGCGAAGCCGCACAGAGATCAGTCCGCCAACGGACAAAATCTCAAAAAAAAAAAATAATAACAAACAATACTAGCGAACGCAAAATATATTAATGAATGAAATTAATTTAAAACAACTGAACACTTAACTAAATAAATCATACAATCAATTCATTAACTAAATCTTATATAAAAATGAAATATTTATCTGCGAAAATTCTCTCGAAACATTGACAAAGGCTGAACGGAGTAAACATGACAAAATCTATCCAACTAAAAATACACTCGCGAAAAAAAGAGTGTCTGTCTACAGCACTACGTATAACTTTTTTCGATAATCACTTCATCTGAGGGCCGTTTCACCACCACGCTTCACCGGCTAATAAACTCTTTGGAAAAATTCATTAGAATGTTGATTATCCACTTATAGATAATCATTTTGGACGAACCGACAGCCGGGGTCGACCCGTACTCTCGCAGGCACATGTGGTCGGTGCTTCAAAATCGCAGACACGGCAAAGTCATATTGTTGACGACGCATTTCATGGACGAAGCCGATATATTAGCCGATCGAAAAGCGGTAGTTTCACGCGGGAGACTGCGCTGTTGCGGAAGCTCGCTCTTCCTAAAGAACAAATTCGGCATCGGATACCACTTGACTCTAGTGCTGGATGGAACTTGTCGCGAGCACGCCATCTCGCGGTTGGTGACGTCACACGTACCGAAAGCCGAGAAGGCGCGAAGACACGGAAGGGAATTGAGTTTTATCTTGCCACACAATGCGGTCGATAATTTCGCATCGTTATTCTCGGCGATCGAGATAGAGATTAATAATCGCAGTAGCAAATTAGGTATGGAAAGTTTTTTTTTTTAATAAAAATTGTTTAAAACGTCTATTTGTGGCAGGTATTTCAAGTTATGGCGTGTCCATGACTACGTTAGAAGAAGTTTTCTTACATTTGGAAAGAGACGATGAGACCGATTGCACCATGGATAATTTGTCGAAGAAGATGGTACGAAACAGGGCTCTGAGTCGCAGCCTGAGCTTGCAGAGCAAGAGTACTAGTTACCATTCGTTACAGAACGAAGGGAGTATCAATTGCAATGAGAAAGATGGTAAGAAGACTTCTTATATAATAAGAAATGTAACAATTACCATCCACGCTTCAATAAAAGCGCTCTTAAAGCGTTTATTTCATTAAAATTTACAATACTCAATCTTCATAACAGAATTATGAAGTATAATGGTCCTAAAGTGTGTATGAAATGTAAAACTTTTATATAACGAGCCTAAAAAATATCTTGTTGATGCTTACACTATCATAATTAATCGTTTTCTTAATATTTGTTTACTTTTTTTTTATTTTAAATTTAAATTACAATGAATAATGGTCCTAATATATTCCACATTTTACGCAATTAACATCAAAAGATATAATTTCATTACTTACTCTGTAATTTAATTCATATACTTCTCCCTTAATTTTTTTGCATGTTTGTATTATAAAATAAATCTACAAAGAATAATGGCCATAATATATTACACTTTTTGCATAAAGAACAAGAAAACAATTTTATTGCTTACGTTATACGAATTCATGTCTTTTTTAATATTTTCTTGCATATTCGTACTATAAAACCAACTTACAAAGAATAATGGTCCTAATATATCTTACAATTTGCATAATGAACATCAAAACATGTAATTTTATTACTTGCTCTATACAAATTCGTTTCTTTTTTAATATTTTTCTTGTATGATCGTATTATAAAACTAAATTACAAAGAATAATGGTCCTAATATATCCCACATTTTGCATGACGAACACCAAAACATATCATTTCATTACTTACGCCATACAAATTCATTTCTTTCTTAAAACTTTCTGGCATGTTCGTATTATAGAACCAAATTATAAAGAATAATGGTCCTAATATATCTATAAAGAATAATGGTCCTAATATATCTCACATGTTGCATAATTAACATGAAAACATTAATTTCATTACTTACGTTGTACTTATATTCATTTCTCCCTTAATTTCTTGCATGTTCGTATTATAAAATCAAATTACAAAGCATAATGGTCCTAATATATCCCACATTTTGAATAGTTAACATCAAAACATATCATTTCATTGCTTACGTCGTACAAATTTATTTCTTTCTTAATATTTTCATCCATATTTGTATTATAGAATTAAATTACAAAGAATAATGGTCTTAATATATCCCACATTTTGCATAACGCACACCAGAACACACATAATTTTATTGCTCACGCTATACCATTTTTCTTTTCTTAATATTTCCCTGCATATTCGTATTAGAAAACCAAATTACAAAGAATAATGGTCCTAATAGACCCTCCCATTTTGCATAATGAACACTAAAACACACAGTTTTATTACTTAGGATATACAAATTCATTTTTTTTTATATTTCCTTGAATGTTCATATATAAAACCAAATTACAAAGAATAATGGTCCTAATATATCCCACATATTGCATAACGCACACCAGGACACACATAATTTAATTGCTCACGCTATACCATTTTTCTTTTCTCAATATTTTCCTGCATATTCGTATTAGAAAACCAAATTACAAAGAATAATGGTCCTAATAGATCCTCCCATTTCGCATAATGAACACTAAAACACACAGTTTTATTACTTAGGATATAAAAATTCATTTCTTAACACTGCGTAGGCTTTCACGGTCGGTGTAACTATAACTAACAGCTTCTTGCGGGTTTCGCCGTGTGTCAAAACTTTCGCTCGACGTTTCGCTGTTCATACTGACAGCTTCATCAGGAGCTGTTAGTTAAATTTATTTCTTTCTTTATATTTCCTTGAATGTTCATATATAAAACCAAATTACAAAGAATAATGGTCCTAATATATCCCACATATTGCATAACGCACACCAGAACACACATAATTTAATTGCTCACGCTATACCATTTTTCTTTTCTCAATATTTTCCTGCATATTCGTATTAGAAAACCAAATTACAAAGAATCATGGTCCTAATAGACCCTCCCATTTCGCATAATGAACACTAAAACACACAGTTTTATTACTTAGGATATACAAATTCATTTCTTTCTTTATATTTCCTTGAATGTTCATATATAAAACCAAATTACAAAGTATAATGGTCCTAATATGACGAATTTTTTTTTAGTATATCTATGAAAAACCTTATTTTTTTTTTAAATCTTTCCAGCCGCCGGAGACATTCAAATACAAACAGGAGGATTAGAAATCATAAGCGAAACTAAATCGCCCATAACCGGCTTAGGTTTCGAGAAGATCGAAACCAATCCGAATTATTTCCAAACCCTGACCGCCTTACTCAGTTTGCGCACCCTCAGATTGGTGCGCGATCTGCAAAAACTATATTTCATGATCCTATTGCCGTTGGCGTTCGCGACCGGCAGCCTCTACCTCAACCGAATCCAAAATATCGAACCGAAAATCAAACCGCTAGTCCTTAACGGCAGCACCTACGGCGATTGGGACAGTTTCGCTATACACAACGCTTCGGGACAGAATATCGACCCTTTCCTGACACAACTGGGCGAGCTGGACGTCGATTACATCACGATGTACAACGGAAACTTTTCCTTACTCCTCGACATATCACCGAATATGGCCGCGTTGAATGTTAACGTGTTCAAAGATCCGGAATATAATTTTACCGTAATCTACAATGATACGGCGCAGCACAGTTTGCCTATCTTGATCAATTTAATCAACAACGCTTTGTACAGGTAAGATTTCTTGTGCTTCACAGTTGATAAGTTGACGACAGTTCATTGTTTTGGAGAATTTTAGTACCATATTTAGTTTGGTTGCAAGCTAATATCATTCATAAATTGTTTTTCGTCCCATGTATAGTTGGCTGTATAAATTGATACTTTCTGAAAATATTCAATTCGGCAACACTCCTTCCCAGATGACATGGTGACGTGAAATGACGCTTAATAGACGTCAATATCACCTAATATCTAGATGTCATATTGACGTCTTTTAAACGTCATTTCACGTCTTTATGTTACCTGGATTTTCTCTCTCTATAAACATATATTTGTAAAACAGCTATTTAATTTGTTGAACTCCACAAGAATATTATTAATAAGTAGCAATGGGAATAGCATTCGCTAATTTTTATTTTAAATCGTAAAATAATACTTTTACTTTTCTGATAACACCTGTTTAGAATTCTGTATTCGCTGGAGGTAGCAATAATCATTTGTGACATAATATAATCCTTTTAGATTACAGGATTAGACGCATTTTCTCCAAACAATATTCAAATTCTACCATACTGCTGTGTACTGATGATACCAGCATTAATGCAAAATGAATTTAATAAAAAAAAAAGAAAAAATTGATTTAGCTAGCTCAAAGGATAAAAATTTAAAAGGGCGCAAAAGTACTATATATCTCGGGGTTATTTTCACAATTGAACTAATCATGAAAAATAAAATGTGGGTGAAAGTAATCAAAAATAAAAGAACTGAAATTTTGAATGACGTTAATAATCATTAAATTTATTTTTATAAAAAAAAAAAAAACATTTAGTTACAATCAACACAGGAAAAATCAAACCTTGGACTTAGAGTCCTGGCCAAAATCAAAACCTGCCTGAATCTAATTTACTAAAGGGCAATGCAAGTCCTTCATACAAACAAAAGACAAATTTGTTCTAGAAGAAAATCTTATTTCACAAAAAAAAATCCACTTGGTTTCAAAATTTAAACACACTAAATTAATTTAAACGTGGACAAAACAAGTAAATTTAAAATTGAAATTCACTATTTCAATAATTCAATATTCTTTTCACCTACACCGAGGTGATTAACTAAAAAAAAAACTAATTTGAAAACTAAGAAACGGAGAAAATTTAAACTCTTTAAACTAAAAAAAAAAATATACCTTCTAAAACAAATATAATAACTGATCTTGTGTACACAATAAAATACAACAGCAATTATTAAATGTGTGAGTTCCCTGATTGATGAAATAATATCAAAATAAACGAAACAAATTTTAAAATGAAATACCAAATGGCAGCAATGAAAGTAAATTTACATGAACTTACTTCTCGGCATAAAATCAAGTAACTGAGCCTCTGGGTTAAACACGGTCGCATATAAAGGCCAGATCATGAATGTTTGTAGTTACGTCATATTTGCTTATGACGTATGCAGCGTCTGAAACAAATTCAGGCACACCAACATTGTTTACAATGAACTGTACGAAGTGACAATTGTCAAATTTAATGAGGTTAGACGCAGTTTTAATAGGTTTTCTTCTATAACTGAAAGGATTGGTTCAGGTTTTAGTCAACGTTGCGTTTTAACAACAATCATGAGTAATGCAACTAATAGGATTCTAAATAGTGAACTTTTCTATTGACAATGCTTTCGTGATCAGGCTAAGCTTATTATTAAATGTGTTCTCAATGAAATAATGTATTACCACAATAATGTAGTTCTCATATCAAAAACCTATTTGCAAATTAAAATGTAGAAAATATTCAAGCAACATAAAAGTATTTAGTTTAATATACATTACCAATGCTTAATTAAACGAAAGATGTTTTTATTTTATGTAGCAAACATAATTTCTATACAATGGTATATACAAAACATAATATTGCAGTAAATTAAATTAAAATATGTCAATATTGAAAGAAAAGAATAGTGAAATTAAAAATATATTTAATTTGAGTTTTCGCTCTCATCTTCTGATCCGCAATTAACTGTCAGAACAAAGTCATATTTGCTTCACATTCGTACCACTCTTTAATTATTTTCCCTGTGTGATTTATGCAATTTTGCCAGGAGTCTGGTGTACAGCTGTCCAAACTTTCTTGCCACATTCCCAATACTTGTTTATCGCCATAACCATCCCGACCAATATGCTTATTATAATATCCTTTCGCATGTGCCCATATAAATTCGATAGCATTGAAATCGCAGTGATACAGAGGAAGTCTTGAAACTTTATGCCCATGTGCTCGAAGTAATTCATCAATAACATAAACCTTAACCATAAATTACTTTACGAACATCCATTTTATTTCTCTCTGACACATCACATGTTTTGGGCATCAATCGTGGCTTGTACAGGGCTGTTGAAGCACTCGATGAAGGAACAGCAGATATAGCTTCCTTCTTGCGCTTTGTGTTGTAGATGATACCCATAGAAATGCTCAAAGCATTCGCAACGCTCTACAATTTGTATGTAAGTTTTAATTTAATAATAACCAATTACAATTTACCTCATGGACCGCATCAACGGATATTAGAGGACTTCCATTTCGCTTTTCCTCCTCGAAATACACTAGTAAACGACTGACCAACTCTTGGCAACAAGAACTAAGTCGTTTACCAGGCATCTTGAACTGTAACCTAAAAAAATGTTTTAAGTCTTTGTATGTTTCTTTAACACCTCTAAACTTACCACAAACTAAACGATTTACTTCACTATAGCTCTCAAAAGAACTTTTGGTAAAAGAAATAATAGAAGTAAGTAAAAATTCAAACCTAAAGAAGGGTCGATAAACAGTAAAAAGCAGATATCAAATGTCAACGGAGCGGTAAAATGGGTTAAAATGGCGTGGTTGCATGCCCTGAAGTGAACATTATGAAAGGTCTTATTTACGCATTATTCGACCGTATTCTATCTCATTTCAACTAGTTTGTTGATACTTAATAAAATATGGACGTATAGCTTAAGTAGCTACGACTTATGTTATATACTTCTATCTCGCTTGTCTATATGAATGCTTCCAATTTTTTGAAACTACGCTTGTCTGAGTTTACCGACCTGTTAATGACGTAACTACAAACATTCAAGACTTCCTCTGTATATAAAATTATCTGCGTGCACTCGCAGCGCATAAAATGCAAAGAAAATTTCTTGAATAGAAACTACAAAATATACAATACTGAAGAAGGCAATATGTACAATTGAATGAAATTAATATACACAACTGAACAATTACATTAAATTTAACAAACAATTCTATTAATAAAATCTTTTCGAAATAAAATATTAAAATTGTGGAAACTCTCTCATTACATTGATAAAGGTAATCTGGTATGAATAAAAATACAAATGTGAATTTCCGAAAACCGGGGTGCCAGACCACAGCAATACGTTGTAATAAACATGAAATAAGCTAAACATATATTTATAAATAAAGCCGTCGATTCAATAGTCCTTCGTATTGCTGCAATTTTTTTTTTTTGCGAGGATATTTTCCTGTTTATTTTATTGCATGTATTTTCTTATCATCTAAATCTATTTTCTCTTCTGTTTAAACCTTGAATCAATTCATCCTGTTTAAATGTAAATACATTCCTTGAAAGCTTTATTTACACTCAAAAAATGTTAACATTTTCAATTGCTGGTGTCCCGATTTTTCCCGCGAAAAGTGTATATGTATATGTGGAAATAGAGGTCCAATATCGATACGAAAAATACCACATTGAATGAACCACCAAGTTATCTGCGGTTTCACCCACAAAAACGTTGCTAAAATTATTCTTTGCTAGGCTATTAAGTCCGGATCAGGTCGATAAAGACGTTTGGGAGCCGATAGTCGTAAAAACACAACCGTTTCAACAGACATCGCAACCAGAAGGTTTCAACATCGGCATCTTTTCCACGGCTACCTTCATGGGAATGATCTTCGTGCTGGTTCCGGTGAGTTTAGCAGTCGATATGGTTTACGACAGGGAGGTATGTCAACAAAATTATTATTATCGATAAAAAGATCTTAATGTGAACGCATGTGCATATATCTTGTAGATAAAAGCGAAGAATCAACTCAGAGTAAACGGATTATCTTTCTCGATGTATTTCGTCACCTATTTCATCGTGTTGGGAGTTCTGATGATCTTAATATGTCTAGCGTTGCTACTCATCATTCTCCTATTCAATATTCCTTCGTTACGAGATTGGCCCGCTTTGAGTACGATGGGGGTGCTTATAATGTTGTATTGCCCCTCGTCGATACTCTTCAGCACCTGTTTGAGCTACATCTTCGACAAGATGGACTCTGCGCAATCGATTCTGCCTAACATAGCGACTTTCTTCGGATGCATTCCGTTTTTCTTGGTTGTAATCTTGGATATGTTCCGGATAGGTATTCACTTTAAATAATCTAATACAGGGTGTTTCAATGGGAAGGAATTCCTCTATAATTCGTAAATGGTAACAGATAGGAAAAAAGTTTTTTTGAGTTGTTGCGTGTTATGATTTTTTTTATAACGTAATCTCAGTACAGCCGTCAATTTTCTTTTTCTTAAACATAATACCTACATTATTATTGCATATTTTAAAAATATTTGAACAAATAATATATATTTTAGGCCTAAATTTGTTCATTTCTAAGATATCTTCAGTTTTCTAAACATTATGTCACATACACTGTGTGAGCATTAATGGTGCTATTAATTAATCAATAATCAATTCTGTTCTTATGCTATCCTACTCATCTATCTTATATCTAACCTTACATAAACATTTTTGCGTATTTGTCTACTTTGTTTATAATATTTATAAACATGTTTGCCTGTTTGTCTACTTTGTTTATAAATATTATTTAACCTTAAGCTACATTTACGTATTTATGCTTACGTCTGTAATAGTTTCTTGCAGTAGTGCAAGGACACATGCTATTGCCATGATTTAAATTATTTTATCGCTATCTAAAAACTTTTTCCTATCTGTTACCGTTTAGGAGTTATAGAGAATCCCTCCCAATGTAACACCCTGTATAATAAAACGAAACTCATTGTTTTAAACAAATTGCAGGGGGTAAAGCTGCCTTCGCCTTGCACGTCTTGTTCTCCATATTGAACACGATGTACATTCCGTACGCCATAATTTACTACGTACAACGGGTCTATCTTATGTGCAAAGTCAACAGCGCTTGCACCACTTTGACGTTAGCAGATTACGTGAACGAGGAAACCATAGTCATGCTAGTCGGTATTCTGTTGCATATTCCGATATTCTTCTTCGTTTTGATGGGTCTTCGATGTGAAAAAGAGCGGCGGTAGAACGATAGACGTTTTCGGATCGTTTTTCGTAAGCTCCAAAATCGTAATTCTGCCACCCAATCATATATATGATATTTCCCTCGATTCCAGGGTAAAAATAAGGAAATCTCAGTCGATGCTAGCGAAACCAACGACACAGCTGAAAACGAAGACGCGGATGTCATAGCCGAAAGACAAAAGGTTGTCGATACAATGAACAGTCACCTGCAAGATCCTCCTGTCGTTATGGTTCACGTAAGTTTTATTATCATCGGCTAAATAGTCGTCGTTAATATGCGCTTAGAATTTTAACTGGAAAGCCGAATTTTTAGAATCTGCATAAGGTTTACACGAAGAAAGATATTAAAGTGTGCGAATGCTGTTGTAAACGTGAAGAGGAGCCCGTCACCACTAAAGTGGCGGTTAAAAGTTTGTCGTTAGCAGTGGATGCCGGTGAAGTTTTTGGTTATTAGGGCACAACGGTGCGGGAAAAACCACAACGATGAAAATTATCATAGCCGAAGAAGCTGCGACTAGAGGGCGCGTAAGTTATTGGGTTTTTAAATTTAAATAATAAAATTATAAAGAATAATGGTCCTAACGTATGCACAAATGTGGAATTTTTACATAAAACGACCTCAGTGAGAAACGCGTTGATTGTTGATTGCAATTATATAAAATGATTTGTCTTTATCAGTTGTGAAATATAGTGTCCAAAAGTAAGTAGCAAAAAATTACAAAGAATGGCGGTCCTAAGATATGTATAAAATATGAAATTTTTTTAAAAAGTGTTCAATGTTTACATTAAACATATAACATACATTATTCATTAATGTTGGTTAAATATAGAGTTTTCAAATGTAAATAATAGAACTACAAAGAATAATGGACCTAAAATATATACAAAACGTGATTTTCTTTATATAAAGCGATTCCAGTGAAAAAATAATTGGATGTTTTGCAATTGTATGAAACAATTTTGTCTTTGTCAATTGTTAAATATAGTATCCAAATGTAAGTAGAAAAATTACAAAGAATAGTGGTCCTAACATAGGCATAAAATTTGAAACTTTTGTATAAAATTACTTCAGTGAAAAAAAATTTAATGTTTACATTTATATAAAATCTATTTTTCTTTAATTTTAATGTTGGTTAAATATTTAGTTTCCCAATCTAAATAATAAAACTACAAAGAATAATGGGTCTAAAATATATACGAAATGTGATTTTTTATATATAAAACAACTCCCCGTGGAAAAGAATTTAATGTTTTTAAATGTTAATAATAAAATTATATTGAATAATGGGACAAAATATGCATTTTTTTTAACATAAAAGAAATCTTTGTATTGTATAAGTATTTTTTTTATTTTTTCCTTTTTTTGGGTATTCCGGTTTTTTCTTATTAATTATACACTGTTTTTACGTTTCGGAATTTTGTTTTATTCCTTTTTCATTATTTCAATCCTACAAATTCACAATTTATTAAACATTACAATTTAAAATTTACCAAGTTACGATTTTTAAAATTCAAACTAGTAATTATAAGACATAATTGTTTTCAAACTTACATTTAGGTGTTTTCATATTTATTAACCTTTACGGTGTTGTCAAAATATTCTTTTAATTGCATTTTAAAATTGTAAACGACACTTAATACATTAACAAATATCGACAAACAGACATATACTAAGGCGCAAGGCCATTCAGTTTTGTTTTCAATGCCAGAAAACAGGCCGTTGTTTATATTTAAAAATCGCCTCTATATTTCCACGATAAGGTGCATGACGACTCAATTCGTTTTTCCTTTAGAATTTGCTATAATCAAATTATTATAAGTGTGAAACTTTAATATAAAATTACCCCACTGAAAAAAGATTCTAATGCTTCACTCATATAAACTTCGTTTATGTTTAGAATATAGTAGATAGCGCTGCAATAGGCGTCCGTATTATCACACTGCCAAAATACAGTATGCTAAACAAAGTAATAATATATTGAGGAACATAATAAACAACAATTAAACAGACACCTAAAAGCAATGAAGAAATTTGACAGCTGACAAGTGTATATAGCACATTTCAAGATATAAGAATATCATTTTTAACGGC
Organism: Protaetia brevitarsis; assembly: GCA_004143645.1. Lineage (NCBI taxonomy): Eukaryota > Metazoa > Arthropoda > Insecta > Coleoptera > Scarabaeidae > Protaetia > Protaetia brevitarsis. The sequence goes on from RXPK01001436.1 coordinate 20,094, forward strand.
TTTGTTACCACTACTAATGATAATCACGACCTGCTTGATAACTTTTGACAGTTTGCCTTAATTTTATATTGAATTGAATGTTGCACCAGATTCCGGAAATGCAATTAAAACTATTGCAGACGTTAAAACTGATATTCTCATGTTTTTGAAATACAGTATACTACTACTATATCATAACAATATCTTCAGGTACAAATCGGAGGGCAATGCATAACGTCAAACCTAGCTGACGCCTTCAAACTATTGGGATATTGTCCTCAACACGACGCCTTATGGAAGAACATAACAGTTCGTGAGCACTTAGAATGTTACGCCGCCATAAGAGGAGTACCGAAAAGCAAAATTTCCCAGTAATTATCTCGTCTTCTATCGAGCGCGATATAAAAGATTAACTTTCGATTGTCGTAGCGTGGTCAACATGTACCTATCCGGATTGCAAATCCACGAACACGCGGACAAACAGACGCACCAGTGTTCGGGCGGCACTCGCCGAAAATTGTCGTTCGCCATGGCGATGGTCGGCAATCCGAAAGTAGTCTTATTGGACGAGCCGAGTACTGGAATGGATCCTAGGAGTAAGCGATTCCTCTGGGATACTATCTTAGCGAGCTTCCAGGTAAGTTTCGAGACGTAATAGTATAGATAATTCTAATAATATATGTTTTTAATGTTTCAGGGTTCGAGAGGTGCCATCTTGACTACGCATTCGATGGAAGAAGCCGACGCTTTGTGTTCACGTGTCGGGATCATGGTGAAAGGTGGTTTACGGTAAGTCCATTTTATTTATATTAACCCCATAATTTACTCAGTAAAGGTAAAAAAAAAAACTCCTAGCGACAACTGGATCTCTTCACAGCCAGCGAAATGACGTAAAATGACCTGTTATTGACGTCAATATGACGTAATACAGTGCACGTATTATGACGTCTATTAGACGTCATTTTACGTAACTCTGCTGCTTCGGTTTTTTAATTAAACATAAATCTTCTCAATAAAAGCTTTAATAAAATTCAATAAACACTGTAACTATGCCCTTGATCAAATCCACTAATGCGATAATGACATACATACACAGCTGTCCATAAAAGGTATGAGCATTTACTTAACTTTAACGTAAAGCAACTTGATTTTTTTTTTTGTGGGACTATATATCTTTAATTATTCAAAATTATTCCTCGTGTAAATCACATTCAATAAAAAATATTTCATACACCAGATCCATTTAAAATAATAGAGTATGTGTTCACCTCCTTTGGGACAATGAAAAACATTTTCAGATTATGCAGCAAACTTTTTGTAGAAAATATTTACTTCCAAAACGAAAAACCTAGCTAAGACAATAAAAAAAAAGCACTGGTTAATAGTTTTTGTGTGTATGAATGTATATTAACGGAAGCTCATGTTTCATCGAGTTCAAAACGACTTGTTTTTTTTTTTTTTAGAAAACGAACAGAAGGTGCTAAAAAATCAATGCAAAAAGTGCACTATAAAGAATATATCATTACTAATTTGCACTACTGACTAGTAAATAAATACTTAGTTATTTAAGTCTGAATTTGAGAACATTATATTGAACAATTGCATAATAATAATAAAGGGCAATTTACGACCAATAAACTCATGCTATCTACAGATTGCTTTTGAATTTGGCGCCTGTTTTGCTTAAATTGGTAGTTATTTTTTAGTAATTTTACTCCTACACCATCATTACCAATCGTCAGAAACGTCAAAAGTGTACAGTGTTGTTCCGAAGCGTACTATTGTACTATTTTAGTACAATTGAATAAAACGTAGTACAATAGTACCTCATTGAAGCATTTAGTACAATATTTTCAATTAATTAATCACTTGTAATTATTCGAAAAAAAAAATACTTTCAACTGATGTAAGGGAATAGGTGGCGGTAACAAAGAAATCTGATTCTGTGATGATGGCAGATCATATCAAATTACAGAAACCTGTATTAAACAAAATAGTACAATTTATTGGAAAATAGTACCATCTGTTAGCCAATCTCAATACATTGTTTAAAAGCATTTGAACAACACTGGTCGCATTCAGGGAAAAAATACGTTTAAGCGCTGAGAAACACTGGTGTATCTGCTCTCCTGCTACTTCTGATTCCTCTATCTCTGTGCTTGTACTCTCTCCTGCTTTTTTCAAACTTTGTAAGCAGAAAGCATAAGCATAATCAGGATCTGTCAAATATAAACAGTTTCATATAAAATTCAACTTTGCTCACTTTATTGTAAATAAACGTTTTTTTTTTAAATTAAAACTTACCCTCATTAATCCTTTTTTCTTCTTCTGATGTCACTTCCAAGTTGTATACTTCATTTTCAAACTCTATTAGTACTGAATTTACGTTTTTACCTGCCATAACTGTTTCCCATAGAACCATAGAACACACAACAAAGCTTTTGTAGGTTAAGTATTTGTTTACGCTTGCTTTAAGCGCTTTGATGCAGCATATAAATTATACGCTGCAATAGTGGCTGACCGCTTGAAGAAAGCGCTGTAAAAATTATGTCATTTTTGTACGTTCAGGGAAGTTTAACATCTCAGCGCTGAGTTTCCCTGAATGCGACTACTAAACGTGTATCGCATTCAGGGAAGTTTAACATCTTAGCGCTGAGTTTCCCTGAATGCGGCTACTAAACGTGTATCGCACATAACCTGAAATGGCACTTTCTATTTATTTCCTAAGAAAAGAAACTAACTTTCCGTTAATATACATTTTAATACCAATTCAGTGGTTCGTACAGACAAACAATGATTATAACATAATTTAATTTAAAAAACAAGTACATTTTCCATCAATATTTACACTGATCATCTGATGTAAAAGCTGCTTGGGTTCCACGCAACACCTGAAAAACCTCTACGGAGCCGGCTATACTCTCGAAATGAAACTCAGAGGCGGTGACCGTACCCCGACTTCCGGTTCTAGCGACAGAGTTTCCGAATTGAAAGAATTCGTCGCTGGACTATTTCCCGACGCTTCGTTACAGGAGAGTTTTGCCGATCGCCTGGTATTCAGCGTACCACAACAGAGCGTCCCCTCATTAGCGAATTGTTTCACGCAATTGGAAAAAGGTATTTATATCGTCGTTACTTTCCCGCGCTAATAACTAACTTCTTGTGACCGTACAGCCAAATTAGAGTTGGACATCGAGGAGTACAGCTTCAGTCAGACTACTTTGGAGCAGGTGTTTCTCAAATTCGCCCAGTACGACGAAGTGAATAGTGAATAAATTCGGGTTCGGTGATGTTTTTTCGATTCGTCTGGATATTCGACAGTTGTTTCCTCCGATCGAATGAGAATCTGGAAAAGTGGAGAGTCTATACAAATATATATATATTTTTAAAAATGGAGGTGATATAAACGAGGTAAGATATTTTTGTGTCCTTTTTGGAAGTAGATAATTCGTTTTAAATGAAATCTTCAAAAAAAAAAAAGTTATATCGAAAGAGAGTTTATTTATTAGTAAAATCGCTTTGGGATAAAGTAAGATCGGTGTTCACTAAACTGTTATTATATATCGTAATATTTAATACTATAAATAAGTAAGGTGTACTTATTTGTAAAAAAAAAAAAATATTAATATTAAAATTAAAGACAAAAAAAAAGGATTTGTAATAATAGTGCTGAAATTTTAATTTTTGTGTACCTTAAAAATTTATAATTGATAGAATATTATAAATAAGTTAGGGGAAAATATTAAAAATTTTAAAAGAATAATCATAAATGATACGGATATCTATAATGTTAATACAATAATAAATATAGAAGAGTGTCTTTCTTTGATTAAATTATAATTTAATTATAAATAAAATATATTTATAAGGTTAGGATTTTTTCTAACAGATAAAAATTTTTTGCTTTTTAGCCTATATACCGTAAAAATAAAAGCAAAATTTGTTCTGAATTGTGATTAATTTTATTAATTGTGATCATACTTATATTTTTATTTATTTATGAATTTTGTGATATATTTCGTAGGTAAAACTAGTTTATGAGTAAGTCTCCATTGGTTTGTGTAGTCTTCTTTTTTTTTTGAATTTTTTTTCTTTGAATGAAAAGAAAGTTTAAACAAAAAATATATTCCTTGTTATGTTTGGAACACTTATCTATCGCTTGAAATAAATTCTAGCCAGATATATTCACTCGAAAATTATTGTAGGATAAAAAAAAGCAGAATTCACAAATCAATGGTGCCTTAATCTGTGTTTTTTTTTAATAATAATTATTATAACCCATAGTAACTATAAAATGTACCCAAAGTTAGCCAAATTTAAATTGCCCGCAATTATTATGGTTATTAACTTCAAGGTTGAAACATAAAATTACCTACCACTTTGTACTACATACCTTAATAGTTATTTTAATGCCTTCACGTTAAATTCACTAAAAATAGTGGCAGGAAATTTAAATTTGGCTATTCGGGTACAATTAATTTACGAATTTAGATAATCTAGTCAGGTTGATTGTTGTAATTTTGGAGGTATACAGTGATCGGCATAAATGTTGCAATATATGGGAAATTTATGTATTATTGAAGTATGGAAAAATTTTTTTCTAATTTTGACAGGTGTCACGTGACCATTTGTATGGCGCCAAATTTAAAAAGTATTCAAATTACCGATAAAGAGTGAGTATAGATGACATAATACCTTAAAAAAGTTGGTGGAAAATCCCTTCGTATTTAATTTTGACGCTTTTAATGAAAATCGTAGTTTCTCCAAATATTTTTTTTTTTTCAAATAAATTAATTAAATTTCCATTTTTCTTCAGTGTTATTATTTTAATCGAAGTAAAAATCCCTGAATTCGGTCGTAAATCAAATTATTATTATTCTTAATTAAAACTAAAAAAAGACCATTTTAAACAGTCATTTTTTTTTTTTTTTTAATATGTTCACGAGAAATTTGGGTGTGACCTCGCATATTCAATACGGAGCGACTTTTTCAAATATTTTTTTTTTGATATCATACCAGCTAACCTCACTTTTTGCGGCTTCACGGAATAATTTTTAAATTTGCCGTCATATTAATGATCACTTGACATGTGTCAAAATAAATTTTGACGTTCTTACACACCCTAAACTCATTTCCACGAAAATAATTCACCGTAGTTTAGTAATAATAATAAAAAAAAATGTCCATATGTTGCAACATTTATACCAGTTATTGTATACAGGGCGATCGATTTATCACGAGAAGTGTTTTTATCCGGTGGTAAAATGCCAAATTCTATTAAGGATGTTTGTTTTGATTGAGAGACAAAAATGGAGATGAGAGAGTGGAAGCACAAAAAAGAGGTTTACATGACAATTTAAAGACAAAAAAATTAAGATGAAAAAGCGATGTTTTAAAGAGGGTTAGTTTTAATGAAGTAAAGAATAAAACAATCAATTTTGCTTAGATGAGAATAATGATGTTCATATTGGTATTTTTTAACGTAATTTATATTTCACTAATTACTCCTATAAAACATAACAACTGTTCATAAATGATTAAGATCAAGGTCAAATCAAAGGCGCGAAATTTGAAATTTAAGTTGGTAGTAAAATAAATTAACCCTTAGCATATATTGTTTATGTCACATCCTTGTTGCTTTTTCTTCTTGTTACTTTGGATATATTAAAAACCTGTTCTTTTTAGAGCTATCGAAGGCATTTTACTGCGTTTTGACTTTTAAAATTACTGTTAGGGGAATTATTTCATTATAAGTACCAATCTGTATATTTGGTTGCCTATGGTTTTCATCTTAATCATTTACGAACACAGTACATATATTGCTAGTTTGTTTTTTAAAATATTGTTTGGAGTAATACATTCAGTTGTCTGTTCGTCTGAGACTTTTTTCTGAGTTTATTTAATATTATTTTATTCATGACAGCACTGAAATATTACGTATTAATCTCCATTTCTTGTTAAAACTGTATTACACAGATTTGTTTCACACCAGAACAATTTTAATATCAATATTAATGACTTTTAATAAGAAAAAAATGCATTTGTACTTACTAAATTAAAAAAAAAGTTAGTTTGCAAATATAATACATATTTACAGTTCTCACGATAAATCGATCAGCCTCTATATTATTTTATTCTAATCGACGATTCAACACGACAGCATCTATTCTGGCCTAAAATTCTCCTATATTCGTATTGTTAGGTACTAATACAAAAAGACAAATGCATTCGAAAACTGCAACCCTCGATGTGTGAATTGCAGTTTTAAAAATTAATTTTTTATAACGTAGATTTAGTCTGTGATGCTATTTTCTTATATTTATTGATACGACTTATTGTATTGCATAATTTTATTGTTTATTTATTCACTATAATGCCTTATTAGTAAAAACAAAAAAAAAAAATATCTATATATATATCTTACATGTCCTACACATTTTGTTTTTAAATTATTATTTTTTACGAATAGATTTGATTTGATCTCATCTCATTTCGAATCGTTATCGCTTGAAATTGTTGTTTTTTTTTTAATTTCCGGCAATGTTTAATTATGCAAAATACACTTACGAATAGATAAAATATATTTTCAATGTCCTCTGCATCTTATTTGCACTTCTTTGTAGTGTGGAATATCTTTTCTTATCCTATTGTGATACTTGTACTTGTAACATGTTTCTTAAATAAAGAAATGTGTAAAATATACGTAAACTTTTACTTACTTTACTTATTATTTTCTATGAAATTTTTGCTCCTTATACAGGGTATTTAAATGGTGTGGGATTTAATCTTTTTTTTATTAATAACAAAATTGTGTATTCAATTCGATATTTTATATTTCAAACATCCTTAGAATAACAATAATACATGATGCAACTAGCAATATTATTTTTTTATATCTTTTATTTATAATAATAAAATATATGCAATTTATTCAATATAATAATATAATGTGTTGAACACGTCATTTACATAGAAGGTGTTATTTACAAACAGATATATAACATATCATACAAACAAAACAATGTACAGAATATTGTAAGAGATTAAAATGAGATTATGTGAAATACAGTCGCGGAGCCAAATAGTTATGGCACCCTAAATTTTAGGCGCGGAAATATCACAAGTAAGAAATGAGAAAGATAAAAACTTGTAGGAAATACATTATAAATATGTAGTTTTTAAGGGATCATTATAATTTGTTGCCACTATTAGAAGCGTTTTTAGTACAGCTATAATACTTTTTAGATGGGAGAGGGGAAAGTGACATCTCGAAGACTTGAACATATATTAAAAAAAATAATACATTTATAAAAGGTATCTATAAAGACTATTGTGACCATAAAGACGATTATATAAACGTTGAAATAACTGTCACAAAAAAATGCAAAAAACCTGAAACCCATTAGTTTTGTCAAAGGTGCCTATAACATTTGCTCGCGACTGTATTTAAAAAAAAATAACACAGTAATTTTATTGAAATTTGAAGCTAAATTTTATTATATTTTATTATTACTCAGTGCTCCACTTCTATGCATTTCATATTTTAGTGATGCAATATAATAATATTGTTTGCAGAGAAGTCCTCAAAAGTATTTTTTACTGGTCATTATGTTTAAGCAGTAAAATAATCATAGCTGCCTATAAATACTTTTCTAAACATGACCGAAATAGCCTAACAGAAATGACTAGTTTGTGATTGATTGACAGAACACTCATTGTATCATCCAGTTGGTAAAAATATAAACAAAGAAACTTTACAATTGTTTTAATTCTACATATTCTTAATTGGAACCTATAACAAACATCTTAACAACGTCACTCCCAACAGTTAAACGTTATAAAAACTATTAATACCAACTTACTCATAAAACATACATACACAAACTGTCAACACATAGAATGCACTAACAGTTATTAGCCTTATTGCACTGCGAACAAGCCTAATGTTAATTACTTGTACTGTAACGCTCTTGAAAATTGTTATATAGTCAAAAGAAATAATGCCTTAGATCTGCGACGTCATTTCGACTAGAAACTACAATATTTTTTAAATTACAAAATTATTATAATTAAGAATTAAGAGGTTTCAACTAGATAAGAATATTTTTCAAAAATTATCTAGCTATGAATTAAAATTATACAAAAAAAAGATCAAAACAATTAATGAATAGCATTGTTGCGACTTGATGTCATTAATATTGAAATAACACATTAACTAAGTTAATATAATAAAGCCAGTGTTCCATTTAAGAAAATCAAGTAAAATCATTTTGAAACCATTACCAGGACAATGTCAAAACAAATGTACAGTTCATAAACAACAAATTAAATAGATATAAATTCACGTCTACATAAATCTTAGTCTAACATGACTAAGAAAACCTAATTAAGAGCTAAATAAGGAAAACCATTAACAAAAATCAATAAGTGCAGCATAGTAAATGAAAATACAAAAAAACAGGTGTAAGATATTATGATAATTAAAAGAAATGCCCCCATTACTTGTCTTTAAAAATAAATTGTTCTTCGTACGAATTGTTAGCGTTCTTAGCCATTTTATTATTTATATTTATGAATGGAAAGGACAATTATTTATTATTGTGCATTATTTTGAATGGTGGGGATGTAACCACTCAATTACCAACCTCCTTTTAGCTAATGACAGTCAATAACCGGACTCAAAGTCACGAATTTTTACCCTCCTGAGGTTAAAGGTGCCGATGCTGTGTCTATGATGTAACTATTGACGTCTATTTAACGTCATTTTACGTTACTCTGATACTTGGGAAGCTGTCTTGCGCGTCAAATTGACGTCATAGAGTAACTCGACGCAGATATTCAGGTAACATGGTAAAATGACGTTTAATGGCCGTCAATATGACATCGTGATAATGACGTCTGTTAAACGTCATTTTAAGGCACCATGTTACCTGGGTATTGAAACGCAGCGAAATATAATCTGGAGGTAATGAATGAATTGTGATTAGGATCTTTTACAATATAAAAATATAGATTCCCTAAACAAGAAATGGTTATCCAGGCAGGGTGAATAATAAAACACAGGTGTATTGTTACTGTACCATGTATATTAACACAAATACATAAAAAAAAAACCTGTTGAACACTGCTTCTTTACAACCGGAACCTGTGTAGTCGATTTTCTTAAGTCGACACACCTGAATCTTTGCTCACCTAGCTGAACACACAGGAAAAAACAAAGATCAAGCGTGTCGAGTGCCTCTAAAACCGCTCATCTGCTTGTATATATAACTGCCATCTTGGATCGGTTTTCCACTGGACTGCCCGCGAAAATAAATCTTTACAATGCAATCCAGTAACATTATTACATCATATTCGGAAAAAATACATAATAAAAATGCACCTTATCTTCTACTTCCGGTGCTATTGTGAGAATTTCTAACGCAAATAGATGAAGATAATATATATCCGTATCATAATGAATAACAGAACAGATCTACAAACAAAAAAAAAGCTTAAAAGGATCATTACGTAGTAATGGTGTAATAAAAAAGTTACAACAGCTCTTTGAATTTTACAACTTTTAAAAGTGACTGAAATCGTTTGAAAGCGTCCGTAATACTAATGAGAAAATACCAGACTAATCTTTGAAGCTTTTTTTTTACTCATTTTATATAGCAAATCGTGAGGGAGTGCTCATATTTAATTTAAGCGCTTCCGACGTAAGAAAAAAAGTATCTACCATGTAATTGGTGCGCTTGAAATACCACAATCATGTTTAAACTAGCACTTTTCGGATATAGAACATAATAAAACAAAAGTTATAACGCTGCAAAGCTCATTATTTAAAATGGCGATTTGTCACCGATAAAAATTGATGAATCTTCTTTCATAATCTTTGGAGACAGAGAAAATGATTAATTCTAATTCATTCTAAAGTAAATAAAGTAAGCCTTAATCTGTGTTTAGCTCTTTTGTTATATATAATAATATATAATATATAATTATTCATAGCATTTAAACAGCCTCATTTTTGATAAATCTCAAGAAATCCATTTATTTTGTCGGCTAAAAAATACCGTAATTCTTCTAGCCTCAATCAAACATTTTAAAGCAATCCCTAATTTGGACTTTGACTTCGATTTTAATATTAACCTGAGGGGATTAATGCATGAGACGCTCTTAGACATTTTACAATTTTTAATTGACCTTTTCTTTCTAACAGAACTTTGGCACTTTTGAAAAAACGACAATCTTTCTTAAATTTTAAGACATCAATTTCTCTGCAACCCTTTAGTGTAGATTTCCTAGTCTAAATCAATTGATTCGAATGGTTTCACAAATTGCTCAAATCATTAAAATCAAATTTGCAGATTTGCAAAATCTGAAAGAGTTTCTATTTTACTTGCAATTACAAATTTGGCTATGACTTTTGCTTTATATTAAGTCTGTTATATCTTCAAAAAAAAAAGGACTTATCGGATCATTACTATCGTTGGTACTTGAGTTACATATCGTTGCAACAGGCATGAAATTTTTGATTGCTTATGAAAAAGTATTCCTAAATCCAAATTCCAAATTCAATGGAATATAAAAGAAAATGAAAAAAGATCTTGTGGTTAGTTAAATAAGTAATAATGTTAAATATTTAAAAAAAAACAAATATTATAGGTACATGCGTTTATACAAAATTTATGTTTTTTTTATATTTGGGTGTATTTCTTAATTCTAAACAATTAATTTGAATAACATCTTGCTGTATTCTTCGAAATGAAGGTACTTTACTCTTATACGATTTTTATATTTCTTGGTCTGCCCTGTAAGCTAATTGAGTTTAAGACTAAGTCTAAGTGTGCCCAGTCTAGATGTCAAACATGCACCAACGTGTGGTAGTATTAATTTTACAATTGTGCACCTAATAAAGCAAATTCCCATTTGTTGCACACTTAGTGAAATACACTGTATATATATACAGTGAGGTCGTAAATTGTCCTCCCCTCCCGATAACTTTTGAATGGTACGAGATAATTTGTGATTTCTTGCCAATAGAGATACGCACATGGGTTCTGATGTAAAATAGAGGGCGTAGCTATCTTCAAACATTTAAATGGGAAGATAATTTCATTTAGACAGCTGATTTGGAAGATATTTCTATTACTTGTATAGCCCAATGCAAACAGTTTTACTATTTACCAAAAAATCTTTACCAACTTATAAAGGATTTAATTATTGGAGTACATACGTGTACTTTTCCATAGCCCTCGGTATAAATATTGTGCGTTATGTGACTTAGAAGCATTGCTGAAAATATGAACATATTTTCAATATGGGCTGTTCTTTAATTCAGCATAATGGTTTGGTGGCTTACACCAATGGTGGCCATAATGAGGAATGGACGTCAGTTGTGATGGTTTTACTGTGCATCCACCATCCAGTAAATTTTAAAAACTTTCCTAACTCAGTGCTGTGATTCGAATCTTATATTTTGTATATATTATATTAAAAAATCGTCCTTTTCTCCAAAAATTGAAAAAAAAGAACCTTGTTAATGGAATTGAAGATACGTGGTACAAAAATGGTGTTAGAGAGTCCAGATAAAAATAACTGAAATGTTTGAAATCAATTTCAATTTCCCGCTGGCGTTAATTTCGTTGTTGAACAATGTTTCCACACATTGTAAAGAACCTCTACGGCCTGCTTCCTCAAACTGCAAACAAACTTCCATGTTTACTTGAAATTAATTTCAATTTAGAGGTTATGTCAGCTTATGCTAATCCACCACACCAAACTCACCATCTCCCACCAAAAATCGGTTGCGCGAGATGATGGCACAACATTGGTTGAAAGCGGTAAATTTTAGAAACGTGTTTTAGGTGCACCAACCAGAAACTAAATCAGTAATTTAAGAACGTTACTCGGTGAAACCAACTGCAAACGGTGAATCGCATACCGATGATAATAAAAAAACAGCCCCTATGGTCGTTTTTGCAAAATTTAGTAAAAGTGTCTTATCTGTCAGTAGTATGTGTCAACGGCGTGTGGGTAAGCTATGTTACAGTATTAAATGTAATTACACGGATATTCTAAGTACAACTAACATCCAAAAAAGCGAATACGAGGGTTGTCGGAAAAAGTAGCGTAGGTATCCCAATAATTTAACCTTGCATAAGTTGGTAAATATTTGAAAATCGTTAAAACTGTTTGCATGGCCATAAAAGTAATAGAAATATCTTTCTAATACTAATAATCAACAATTACGTACTCCCATTTAAAATTAATTAAGGATAGCTACGACAGCCCTTTATCCCTTTACACCGCAAAACCCATGTGCGGTATCTCCTATTAGACAAAAGTCACAAAAATGTCATCTTAATTTCCACCTCGTTTTTGTTTCGATTGCTTCTTATCTTATACCATTCAAAAGTTATCAGGAGGGGGGGGACAATTTACGACCTTACTGTATATTCAAAATTAGTGAAAAGAGGTCTTTCACACTATCTAATAATGTGCAGGGCGTTGTATTTAAAAAAAAAATGCAAGTTGTATTCATTTGTCTATAAATTTACGAGTTAATATCAACCTCGAAAATTGTAAAAGATAATAGAGCAAAAATCCTATAACTTTAAAGTGTTTTTCTATCTTAAATAATACAAACTTGTAGATTTGGGGTCAAAATATAAACGGATAGCCTGTACATCTAATTTGGTCCATTAAATCGATAAAAATTTCTATTAACACTTTTGCAATATCTCGCATATTCAAAAAGCTATAATTAATTCTGTTCTTTTTAAACCGCATTATTTCTTTCATCGGAATTTGCATGAGTAATGCATAGCATAACGAAACAGTGAGTAACCAACAACACATTACACGTGCAATTACAAAACACAACTACGACCTTCCAAACATCCTACTTCTGCCCTGTATTCAAATAAACAGGTTTTTATTATATAAGAAGTAGCAAAGCGTACACTCCAGACGGAAATAAAAGCGCGCCGTTTTTTTTTTTTTTAAACATTTTACCCGGGAAATCTCGACGCATGACTCAATTTCCGCCCCTAATCTTTATTAGATCACTTCCCTGTTTAACTGTCACGGACTCCGTGCCAGTCAGTCGAGTTACCGCAATTCCGGGATAAATCCGCGGGAGGGCGCCCTCTATTGGCCGTCCGCGTAATTACGGTCGGCGTTTCGACGTTCTGGCCGCTAGAGGACGGCGTATTCTTCGCGATTCGACCGTTGGGAATCGCCGGGAAAGCAGAAATCTCATTATCGGCGATGGGGAATTCTAGCTTTCGGTCTCGCCGGAGCGTTTGGCGGTTTAAATTTTGAACGGCGAAGGAAAATGGTGCGAGAAGCTGCGAGAGAGAAATCGTCGGCGTCGCATTGAGATTACCCTTACACACCTGAAACTTTGCTCACCCTGTTTTCTAAATGCACGGATGGGGCAAAATTTCAAGCTTACTAAAGGTATCTCGTCCGGTGATGGAAATTATGCTGGAGGCTTATTCGAAACTTATAGGAACCTGAAAAAAAAAACTATTTTTAAATTTATAAATATTTATCATTTCTTAGTTATTATATTCTAAGTATCCAATGAACGTTATATGTTAAGGTTAGATAAGAGTAATAAAACTCGTTCTTTCGTTCATCTAATATTTATTATTTGATTACTAGTTTCGGCTTTTTAAAAAGCCATCTTCAGATAACGTCAAAAAAAAAGGTTTTTTTGATACTCGACAATTTTAACCTTTTTTTTGACGTTGATCTGTGAAGATGGCTTTTTAAAAAGCGCGAAACAGTAATCAAATAATCAATATAGATGAACGAAAGAACGAGTTTTATTACTCTTATCTAACCTTTATTTCTTATTTACATTATAATATATATAACAGGGTGTAAAAGCGATAACGTGGTCGTCTTTGGTAGTCAAATGATAACAATTTTTGAAATGTTGTATATTGGGATATACAGTGTGTCGACAGTACAGTGATCGACGCATGAATAGGTAGATATAAAAGTCTGAAAATTTTTGAATCGAAATTTCATATTCTGGGGTAGTAATTAATTTGTGACGTACTTTTAGTTTTGAAAACTCAAGTATGCCTTGGAAATTTACAAAAAGGTGCTTTTTCTAACTAATAAAGTGGCTTTTTTTCTCTATAGGAGATACTACAAAATTTATTAAGAAAAGTTATTCAGGTTAATAAATTATGCACGTCTGCAAAATTTAAACAAGGTCAAGCATGCCTTGGAAAATTACAAAAAATTATCTTCCTATTAATAAAATGCCTTTTTTGTAGGAGATACGACGAAATATTATTAATAAAAGTTGTTCAGATTAATAAATGACGCAAGTATACACAAAATTTAAATCTTGCATGCTTTGGAAATTTACGAAAAAGTTATTATTTCCGCTAATAAAGTGGCTTTTTGTGTAGAGATACGTAAAAGTTATCTAGATTGATTGAAATTAAGTAAGTGTGCAAAATTTAAACAAGATAGGTTTACTTAATCGCTTATTAAATAAATATAGAAAATAATTAAATTCAAACAATTCCACAACTCGATCCTTTTAAATTTTGCACACTTACGTAATTTATCAATCTGAACAATTTCCTTAATTATATTTTGTCATATTTGTCTAAAAAAAAAAGCACTTTTATTAGTGAGAAAAACTACCTTTTTTCTAAAATTCCAACGCAAGCTTCAAAATTAAAAATATGACAAATTACTTTCTATCCAAGTAGGGCTTAAACCCCACATGATGAAATTTCAATTCAAAACTTTTCAAACCTTTTTACCTATTCGTGCGTCAATCCGGAGACATACCCTATATTGCAGTGTTCTATTTAATAATAATAATGATTACAAATAATGGAAATAAAATATTTGGCTTTAATTTTGCAAGTTAATAAGCATTATATTTATGTTTGAAATTTGATTTTGATCATAGAAAATTAGTGTGTGTGGATTAGCATATTCTTAGTGGTTTGGATACGAAATTATCCAATAACTATAGACTATGAGTGAGTTAACCTAGATAGAAAATATCAGGTTACAATATCGGATAAGAAGGACTGGAACACAGGTACTCCAACCAGTGTTGTTCCGAAGCGTACTATTGTACTATTAGAAAAAACTACAATGAATAAAACGCTTATACAATGTACCTCACTTGAAGAATTTAGTACAATATTTTCAATTTATAATATCCTTGTAATATTTCAGAGAAAAATACTTTCAACTGATGTGATGTAAAGTGAATAGGTCGCGGTAACAAAGTACAATCTGAATGATGCAGATCATATCAAATTACAGAACTGTATTAAACAAAAATAGTACAATTTATTGGAAAATAGTACCATCTGTTAGCCAATCCCAATACATTGTTTAGAAGCATTAGAACAACACTGACTCCAACTGGCATACAGACGGCTCTAAAACGGACTACGGCGTTGGAGCTTGAATATACGCTAAGAAGCCTAAAAAAAGGTTCTTTCAGTAAG
This sequence comes from Protaetia brevitarsis, assembly GCA_004143645.1. NCBI lineage: Eukaryota > Metazoa > Arthropoda > Insecta > Coleoptera > Scarabaeidae > Protaetia > Protaetia brevitarsis. Next base: position 35,561 of record RXPK01001436.1, read on the forward strand.
CTTCAGCAAAGACACGACGGTGTTCCAAGCTGAGGTTGCTGCAGTACACCACTGTGTCCGAGAAATAGAAAGATGTACCGAGCCAGGGTAAAAGCGTCGCTATTTTCTCTGACAGGCAGTCCACATTTAAAGCGATTAGTCCATAAGCGTGACTCTAAAGCTGATGTGGGACTGTGTAAGCGCCCTAAATGAGGTGGGCACCCATAGGAAATGAGGCGGCGGACTAGCTGGCCAGGCGAGGTTCGTCAAGGTCATTCGTTGGTGCTGACCCTTTTTTTTTCAAAAAATCCATCAATTAATGGATATATAATCGGTCCAGAGAGTGGTGGCAAAAATCACCGGGAGAAAGACAGGCAAAAGAGTTCTAAAGGACACGAGTGGCCTGAATTCACAAGTGATCTACTGAATAAAGACAGGAAGACTGTCAAAATGAGTGTAGGTCTGTTGACTGGTTATTGTAGACTGAATAGGCATTTGTACAATATAGGCCTGGCAGACTGATCGCAACCTGCAGAATACTGCCAAGAGGAGGAAGAAACACCAAGTTCATGTAGCTGTGCCAATGTGAAGGCCTGGCGAGGACAAGGTTTCTAGTAATGGGGGAGGAGAACCCCACAGCTGGTAGCTACATAAAGAAGCCGCTCTCAAAGATGATAACGTCTAATTAAGAGGGCAAAATTAGAGAGCATCCTCTAGGAAAAAGGGGATCGCAATAGATCTGAAAAGGTAGCGGTGAAACAGGTCCATAGACCATCCCAATCCTAATCTAATCTGACAGACTATGACTATCAATAATATTACAAATAATTTCATTTCTGCTAAAAAAATTTCATAGCAACATAAAAATACGAATATCAGATAATATATCTGACGAAAAGATTTTAATAGCCAACGCTTTATTCTAATATCTCAAACCGCACACCCACCAAACCGTATATCATGGTAATTGTTGAAAAAGTGTCTATCCGAAAATGTGAAAAGATACAGGGTGATCCATTAAAAAAAAAAACTATCGATGACGTCATATCTCGAAACATGTGATAGTTGTGGGAAATCAAAGTATGTCACAGAAAAGAATAAAAATACTACAAAATCTTTTCTTACGGTAATTTTTTAGTAAAACCCACAATTTAGCCAGAAATCAGGGGTTCCTACACATTTGCCTAACCCCATATAATATTTGACAATATATATATTCATAATCGTTGGTCAAGTAAGCGCTGAAACGATCATTAAAACAAACGGGAATATCCACGCACGGCAGCAACAAGCAAGCTACTTGTTCGCATGCATGCACGAGAAACCGAAAGGCAAAATAAACGCGCATTGAAAAACGTTAGACCGCACAACCAACAAACAACCACACAGACACAAAAACAATTGTCGCTTGATGTTTTCCGCAGCCTACTAAACCGTATAAATTATACGCGACCAGAATTACGATTATGTCATCGTATAGTGGAAGAGTTTAGTTTAGTTGTTGCAGTTGAATCATCACCATTCCGCCATTCGCGTTCCGTGTTCATAATTCCTGCGAGTTGTTGATAATAGTAATTGCGTCATTGTTGGCTACATTGTTATAAGCTATTTAGGATGGGATGTGCTGCAAGCGGCAGAGTCGGACGTAATGTTGCAAAATGTGACGAAAATTGCGAAATCCAGACGGAGGAATATGCTCAAGTTTTTGGTCATGATATGACTTCCGTTAAAATATACATATATTAGGGTTAACAATATTTTTAAAAAGAAATGTGGGACGGTACGTTAAATGATGCTGAACATAGCAGTTTGTTTATATTTGGCGTGGTTATACGTAGAGGTTCTTCATGTAACACGTGCAAAAAAAAAATGGAAAATGGCTTGAATTAAGAATAAATTCTGGTAAAAAATGGCAGTAAAACAATTCTAAATATGGTGTTAAAAATGTAATTTTTACTCTCTATAGAAGTCATATTTTGTTGTTGTAAACACAAACAAAAACAGTCTGTGTTTTACCTATGGTTTCTATTATTTAGGTGTATTTATTTTTTTCATGTACGTTTCTAAATTTGCATCATAGAATGTGGAACACCCGTATTTTAGCTGCCATTTTTCTCGTTTTCTTTCGGTTAAATTGAAAAGTGGAGCCGTTTCCATTGATAGTTATATAAATGTAATTTTTAGTATTAAGTTTTTAATTTTTTCTCTTTTCCCTAATGTCTTTTACATTTTCCGGTTTTCCATTCCCTTTTCTCTTTTCCCTAGTTCCCTTTTCCCATCATTCTTATATTTGTTCTCTTTTTCGTGTTCCCGTTTCTTTTCCCTTGTTTGTATTTCCTAAGAGAAAAAGTAAAAAAAAGAAAGAAAAAGAGAACAAGAAAAAGAGATCTTGCTCTTCTTTTCTTTCCTTTTTCCTTCTTTTCCATTCTCAATTCCCAACTCGCTTTTCCGTTTTCCTTTTTCCCTTTTACATGTACCCTCTTTCTTGTTTCCTTTTCTCGTTCCCTATTTCCCCATTTCCTTTTCTTTATCCCCTGGTGTCCCTTCCCTTTGTTTCTCCTTCGCTACGCCTTTTTCACTATTCTCTTTTTCCAACTCCCTTTTCATTATTCTCTGTTTTATTTTTCCCATTCCCTACTCTCTTTTCGCTATTCACATTTCCCTGTTAGCCTTTACCCAACGTTCCTTTTTCTTATTCCCTTTTCCATGGTCCATTTCCTTTTCTCCTTCTTCGTTTTCTTACTAATTCCCTTTTACGTATTTCCTGGTCTTTTCCTTTTTCTTAATTTCCTTTTGCATGGTATCTTGTCTCTGTTCCCTATCTACTTTTCTGCTCCTTTTTTTTTCCTGTCCCACTTCCTTGTTCCCTTTTCCTAATTTTCGTATCCTTTTTTTTAAATTTTATTATCGTGTTTTCCGATTTTTCTACCTTCTTTTGTTTTTGCTGGGAGTCATACAGATCAAATTACAACCTCAACTGAAAGAAATTTATAGAAAACTATTAAAAATTAGCACAAACAGAAATTGTAGTTAATAGTTGTGAAAATCATTCTTCGTAAAGATTTTGATTTAAAAATTGTAAATGTTTGTGCATGGATCATATACACAAAACTGCAACTTATTCTCATACAAGTATGCATATTCCTAATATTAAAATCTGCATTACTAATTAGGTAAGGGTAGTTAAATAGTGATTTCTGGTGAAAAAAGAAATCGCCAAGAAAACCAAATAGGGCAGCTTATCAAATTGTGACTTATCTTAAATGAAATCAGTCATAAGAATCTCAAAATTTTATCGAAATTTCAATAATAAAGTTATAAAATTATTTTGTATGTAGGTTTATGAAAGTTTGAATTGTCATGAAAAATATCCCTAGTATCGAGAAAATAGTATATTTAACTATATTAAAAAACAAAACAGCTTGGAAGGATTGGTTATACCTAAATTTAAATTTTTATTAATTTTATTTTAAAACAGATATTGATTTCACTTTCATATATTTTTTCTATGTCGCCTCAATGGCATTTTAACAACACAAAAATACAGGATACGGATATCATATTCCACATTCGATTCTGTCAATCAGAAGGTCATATTTTACTACAAATTTCATTCTGTATAAGTTACAATGTATATATATATATAGAACATTACTACGTTAAAGCTTTACAATATTTCCTATAGACATAATTTTCGGAAATTCCACCCGACTCAATGCGTAATAATTGGTTTAAATACTCCCATCAGGCGCAAATGAAATAAATGCCGGTTCAAACAGCTCTGAAACGGCTTTTTCGAATTCGCAGAATCGATTATCGTTAAAGTCATATATTTTACTCTGTAAATCAAATCTAGGAAGAGTAAAAATATGTATGTGTACACCTTTCTACTCCTATTAGACTTAAGGTGTTGCAGTACATACGTTACATACATACTCTTAGATAGAAATGTAATAGTGTATAGAGATATTGAGGGCACGATACCTATGTTTGTAGGTATGTATGTACATGTTCGATAGTATTCGAAAACGCCGGCCATTTGTTCCGTGAAATATCATCAACTACCCGAGAGACTTACCAGTAGAATCTGTGTCGTAATAGATTGGTTGTAGATTTCTAATGCCGTTTTCTACGGTAGAAGTATACCTATTTGTACGGTCGCGTTTATAATATCCAAGATTCTCAACATATGATACTCTCGAAGCATTTTTTTTACTGCCTCTGTGTATTTACTTTAAGATAAGTCATAATTTCATTGTGGTTGACCCCAATAAACACGTTCTTCTAATACCTTGTTTGCGATTATTGCAAATACTAATGCAATAATTTTTTATGTAGTTTTCTGCTTTTGTTCCTTATTTTAAGATAAATCACAATCTGATTCGCATGCGCCTGAAATTGAATTTTCGCGTTGTAAGTGACACCTACGGTTTGTTCGTTGGTGCTACACTGGCTCATAGTTAAAACAAGATAAAAAAATCACTCTTTAATTGGTGTAAAACACCAACGAATAAATCTCTAATGTAAATAACTATTTCTTGGTAAATCTACCACGATTAACGGTAAGATTCTGTGCATATCAGCAGCGTCTGTAAAGTTATCTCTAAGCTTGTAAACATCCATAATACTTAATACCTTGAAGGCCCTGGCTTGAAGTGCCGGAACACACCGAGCCGCTGATAAGTGCTGTCCGAACAATATTGCTGTTGGACTCGCAAGATTTGCAATGATTCTTCCTTCTCAGCCGTACTGCCGGTCTACTACATTCATAATACATGCTTGCAGATTTATAGATACTCTGACAGACGCTACAGATATGCAGATATAGAATCCCACCATACCAATATATTGGAAAGTGTCTATCGTGTTATTTATACTGAATAAGCATTATGGTTAGAAGGGAAATATAAGAAGTGCCATCTTTACGACAACTTCTGTAATATATATATACATATTTAACGTATTTGCTACTATATGGATCGAAAATAAATAGAAAAATATGAATGAAGGAGTTAGAATAAAAAGGATACAAATAACATTTACAAAGTTGGAGATATTTCAGTCTAAAGTTATCTAACCATAAAATAGTCAATATTTTTTTAAATAAATAAAAAAAATCAGAAAAAAATACATTCATTAATTAAAAAATAAGAGAATTCTAGTTCTAAAGTTGTGTTTAGTTCAAGATTTTTATTTTTGTAAAAAAAAACAAGCGCTTATTACAAAAAATGCATTCTTATTCCCAATTCCCTTCAAATTATGTAGGGTGATTCTGTGTGATTTATTCATATGTAAAAAAAAAAATGAAGCAAGGGAGCTCCTTATCTCGCGAAAATTTATATAGAAGTAGCTACCAGTTTCGAGGCTCGTGATTCATCTTCAGGCAGGTGAATGTATGTATAATATTATAAGTAAAATTATGAAATTAGAGAGATATTAAGATATGTTTTTCAAAGGACAGAAAATAATTGAGAGAACAAATAAATAGTAAATAAAAGTTTCAAAGTGGAATCTTTATAAAGAATTTGAAAATTAAAAAATAATTAAGGCGTGTTTTATGAAAAAAATTTAGTGCAAATACATAATTTAAGAAATCGCAAAACAACTATTGATAAATACAGGGTGTATTAGATATAGAGGTAAATATAATAATATGTAGCAGCTGTAATCATATACAATCAAAAAGTCTTAATGCACAGGGGGTCTATCTGTAAGCATTAACGAGAAAAAAAATTTTTTTATAAATGCGTGGTAGATTCGCTACCTTGCCTAACTAAATGCTGTCCCGAGTATACCCCACATACCACTATCATTCAGCCATTACCGCCTGTTAGTTTTGTGTGGATCGCCGCTTGGAGTGAAGCCACTTCGAACATTTTATTTAAATTCTCCGATCTCGAAAAAACACCTTCTCAGGACATCATGACTTTCAATATAAAGAAAAATCGAAGCTTTGATGCATCGGCAAAAACGCTGGAATGTATAAAGATATGTAAAAAGGACGCGTATTTGCAAAGTTTCTGTGATCTACATTTATTTCTGGTGTAAGTCGACATTCAATTCATTTTGCGTTGTATGATTAAATAAATCCAAAAGAAATACTCAGATTCATGTGGTACGTTTATTATACAACTAACTCTCGATTTGACAAAGCAAAAGAAAAATATTTACGTTTTTTGTAACTACTGAAGTCGCATATCCGGTGAAACTCGAACGTCTTATCAGCCATTAAAAATAATACTTTGTAGACTTACGTAGAATGCTCTTAACAAAAAGGAATTTTTATTTTATAAAAAGAAGAAATTTAAAATGCCTCAGTTTAGCTATTTTTTACAAGGGCCTTTATTTATTGTCAGATGACGTTAAATGAACTTACGGCATACTATTAAGAATAATACTAAATGAGTGCAATGTATTTATACATAATCACACGTTTAGCGGGGTGCTTAACATGACGTTTCCTTGCATCAGGCCCGGACTAAAGAATTTTGGGCTCTAAATTTTTACTTTTTTTTTTCTTCTTTAATGATGAAATCCGGTTTCGGTGGGTTTGGTGCTTTATATGTCGTGTAGTTAACACCCAAGCAAAATTTACTTCTTGATTTGATACACCCTGTATATATGTATACCGTAACTACAAGAGAGTAAAAAAGTATAGAAGAAGAAATAAAACACAATTTTATACACGAATATGGACAACACCTCATTTTCTTGTTAGATAGGACACTAAGCTTGATTTGTTCTTTAATCAACTTTTCCAATCATGATGATTTTGAAAAATCTACATTTTCCTCTCAGAGCAAAGCATCTTCTACTCCACAGCGCTACGTCTTTATACCAACTTCGTACAACTTCCTGCCTGAAAATCCTCCTATCGCCTACTATACCTTTGTTATATAGAAAGCTTTAAAAGTCAACTGCCAGCCGCTCTTGTTTCTACTCCTTTCACGACAACCCGCAATCATCCTCTTTCTTTTAACGGTACATCTGAATCGTAAAACTAGACCGCGCGAAGTTCCGGGGACATAACGACCGAAACAATCGACGAACGTCGTTCGCAGTTAATTCTTTTGTTCGGCCGAAACACGCGCTTCGATTCGCACACCGCAGTGCCGTGCTGCGGTGTAGAGAGAAGACTCGGATCTCGAGGCGTACCGCTGAGGTTGTGAGAAGAAGGCAGGCGGCTTTTCGTGGTGCGCCTGTGCGTCGGTTCAAAGGTCAGATCTCCGTTTCGAACGTGTTCCGAGGCGATACAGTTCGGCAATTCGTTCTAGTTAGATGAAATCGGGCGAAATAAACAACAAAAGAATGAGTTGTTAAAGGCGGAAAGACGAATGGAGTTCGTCCGAGGAGGCGCTATTTGTCGGCCAGTATCATGGAAATTTTGAGTCGGAAGGTTGTACGGGTCACAACGCTAATTTGAATACGGTATTTTATCTGGTTTCGTTTTGCATTTGTTTGCGATACAGGGATAGACGTACAAAATAAAGGTATACGTGCTTACCGGATGAAGATTGACGACGAGCACTTTTAAAGTGTATATAGGATCTGATAAGAGATCTATAACGATCTGGAATGACCTCAGAGCGGAGGTGAAATCATCAGAAATATCAACGGATGTAATATCCGTACACAGGAGAATATAAAGTATTTAGCCAAAAACTAAACAATTGAAGCATTTAAAATATTTATTATTTACAATAATTTATTACTTTTACTAATCTTGTTGCTGTTTAATTTGTCCATAACTCATACTCTAAATGTAGCTTATGTCGTTTTTCATGCTGATTCCAAAACTAATTTTAAATTTGCTCCATCACGCTAGGATTTTGAGAAATTATTTTCAATACCTTTTTCTAAAAGTGCATTAAATTTAACAGAATTTCAAAGTGACTTTTATATAAGATATATTTGTACATTGGACAGGCAAGTAAATGTCTGAACATGTCCTTACCTGTTTCTTACGTCATAGTATTCAAACCATCTCCATTCGTACTCTGCGAGGCATGTATGTATGTAAATAGAAGGGTGGTGTTACACTGCGACCTAAAAGATCTATTGTGTCCCCTATTCTTGCTGCTTTACAGCTGGCCTTCCGATCCTATTCCTTTTAGAAAGTGTAGGATGTCAGAGGGCCCCAGTCTAGGTAAGTCTCCCTCTTCGATTTCACATGATCCCAGGTACAATGCCCTCGAGTTGCCCAGTGCTACGCAGTTTGAGAGGAGGTGGATGGATGTTTCATCCCGTTCCCCACAAAATCTGCATTCAGGATCTTTTTCCAATCCAAGCTTACTCAAGTGTCCTTTCAGTCTACAATGGCCAGAAAGTATTCCTGTTAATATGCGAACATTGTTCTTACTCAGGTCGATGCATTCTGTAAACCTCTTCTGGTTATAAGTTCCCAGAAGAATTTTACTTTCCCTCATTCCCTGGAGATTTTCCCAGTAACTGGATTTTCTCTGCTCCATTTCCATTTTTAGTTTCTTCAGTATTGTACTGCTACTTAACCCAAAGGTCAGCCTACAAAAGGCATTCCAGCCCCTTGTTTGGCGAGTTATCCGTTATTTCGTTTTCCTTCCACTCCTGTGTGACCCGGAACCACAGGAGGGTTACTTTATTTCTTTTGCCTAGCTCATTTAGTTTCCCTAGCATTCCCAGACCATCTTGGAGCTGATTTCATATGAGTTCAGCGCCTTGATGGCTGCTTGACTATCAGACACGATGATAATCTCCTGCTTCCGATAGTTCCTATCCATAATGAATTGAATACATCTTCCAATAGCGTGTATTTCCGCCTGAAATATACTTGGGTATTTTCCCAAGCTTTCGAAGTATGTAGTTCTAGGCCCATATATTCCTATTCCAGTTCCTTCTGCCGTTTTGGAGCCATCAGTGCACCATTTGATGGCATTTCTATTCAAGTTCAAGATGGTGTTATGATCCCACTCGCTCCTGTTACTTAGCTTTATGGTGAATTCTTCACAAAGCTAATTTTTTTAACATATCATCCGGGGCATATCCCAGGTTTGCTCACCGTCAGGAGATTGAGAGCCTATGCCTATCATTCCTTCTTGACCATTCTTAGTGCGGTTCTTTTCGCCACGCCGTCTATTACAATGTGAGAGGGGGCAAGATCCAATACTACTTTCAATAGCTGCTGTTGGGCAGGTTCTCATAGCCCCCGTTATGCATACACATGCTAATCTTTGCACTTTCGAGAGGTTAATTCTCGCGGTGGCCAGATTAGTTCTTTTGCTCCATGCTACTGATGAAGTTATATATGTTATGTACGTGGAGAATTCGCCTTTAATAGAAGGCTGGACTAGTATGGGACCTGATAAAATATTTCTACCGCCATTGCATATCAAGATGAATTTGATGAAGCATTTCGTCAAAGCAATGGATAAGGTTGGTCGTGGATTTCAATACCTTCGATACAAATTTCCCAATATTTCGAATGCAAAACTTAAAGAATAGAAAAACAGTTTAATCCTCTGCTATTTTGGTATTACGGGCCTTAACTGATGTCAGCAAACTTATTTGCAGTAAAATTGAACTTTAACCAGAACTATCTATTTTGATGTCTAAAAAAAATGATTATTTTTTTTAAGAATGATCTATATAAATGTTATTAGATTATCGCATAAAAAATTAAAGTTTAATCACGCTCAGTGACTGTTCAGTGATCTAATTATTGCAACTACTTTATTTTTCTCTGCGTATACAGATTTCGCCGCAGTAAAGTTATTATTTATTACAACACAGGATGCGGTAAGTTAGTTCCTAATAACATCCACGTGCAGATTTAGCATATATTACAGGACACACAACACAACGTAACCCAGATAACTGTGGAACTGTGGCAAAAAGAGACAAAGCGGTCCACCACAAGAATCGGATATAACAATAGCTCCGTTCTCACGTGGACTTCCCTCATTTTTATCCTACTTCCTATAACTATATCTTCGCTCGCGTATCGCATCGTGCAACATCCGTGACGTATCATTACACGTTAGTTACCATTGCGGCGCGGAATCGAGTTGGCGACCAAGAAAGCGGCAACAGTCACTAGGTCGTATATAGCGAACAAGCTAGATCTCTTTGTTCCGAGTTTGAAGTTCACGTGGAAACGTTAACCTTTCCTCCTCCGGAGCGACTGTTTTCTTGTGCTGGTTCTGCTCTAGTGGAAGAACCCTATATACGAGAGCAGAGCGATATTCTAATGACGCCCGCGCTAGACTTTCCTGATGCTTTGCGTCTCATCTGTTTACTATGTATACCTACGGTGTGCTGTACTCGCTTCCTCTTGTATCCTTTTATATCTAAGTTCGGTTCTTTTGTGCCAGACGCTTCACAATAATGATTTGCGACGGAGTTGGATTTACAAGAAATACATTATTTTGGACATGTGAAAAAATAACGGAATTAAAGATTATATTCCCAGACACACTCAAAAAGTTACTGTGTTGAATTAATAAAATGCCCGTTGTTGAATTTTTTGGTTATTATCAGCAAAATTTGAGTTAAACCACAAGCAATTTCTACGATTCTATAAAGAAAGAATTGAGCTTGAATCTGTTTGGTTAAATTAAAGTTTCAACTTGTTCTAGTTAACAATGAATAGTTTCTTTAGCATTACTAAAAAAGCTAACACATTTTTCCCCAATTCAACTAAAAATGTAGTTAGAACACACTAAAAAAAAATTTGGTAAAATTCCTATAGAGGAATTCGAGCCAATTTTTTTATCCCATCAATATTGGAGAAATCATCACGTCATGATATTTAACATGACGTGATGATTTCTCCAATATTGACGTAATCTTCTACTACTTTGTAAGCTGCAACTGTATCGACTTTGTACCCTAGAGTGGGGCAAATTCGATCGCATAGGGTAAAATCTGGCATCTATGGAAAGAATAAGAAAGTTTTGCAACACATCATTTAATAAACTTTGTTTATAAACATAGATAACTAACTGACTTTTTAGTATTGGCATTAAAGTTTCTGTGTTAAAAAAATAATTCACGATGGAATGACAACTAGTATATTTCATACAGACCCGGAAACAAACTACTACTGGGAATCCAACCAGGACTAAGCGAATTTTCGAAAAGGGATAAGGTCAAAAGAATCAATTGTCATTCATTCTTCACGTTTCTTTTTTTGACTTTATTGAAAGTGTTGGAATAACAGAGAGTAAGGGGAAAATTAACACCTCATGGGTAATACCGATCAGTTTGAAAAGTAAAAGAACAAAGAACATACTCATAGACCAACGTAGAAATATGACATACTCATTTTTTACGTTGGTTTTATTGAAAAATTGGTGAGAAACTATAAAAAAAAAGTATGCCTGGCGGGAGACAGCAATATAACCCCAAATACCTTCACAGCGCTATCAGGACAGTAAAATAGAGCACTTCATCCATTATGAAGCATCAGAAAAATGGGTGCCATATTCATTACCCTGTAATTGGCGAAAGCTGTTGGGGATGCGAAGGCATGAATTATTATTATTATTACTTCAGAATACTTTAAAGAACCGGTGGTTTCTAAGGAAGAGGAAGATGACTTTTGTATTTCTCCAATTGACGAAATTTAGGAAATTTCCAAAAACCAAATTATCCAGCTGGTCATAGAAGGAGAAGCTACGTTTTTGAACTGAGAGGGAAGCGCGTTGAATGAATTTTGTTTTAGTTTTAGTTTATTGAATATTATAGTTTTATGTCATTATTTATCTGTTTGCCATTTCTATAATACATATTTTCTGTTATTTTCGTAAGTTTCCTTTTTTTAAATTCAAATGTTTGTATTGGACTTTACCTCGTGTAGCTTTCAAATCGGTTTTTATAAGAAAATAGATGGGTGATTGGAATTGCCCCTATTATGGGGCAAAACCGATCACGCTGATGTATTAAAAAAATAGTGTTTTAATACATTGGGTTAATATTACATGATGGTATGTGTAGCTAAAAGATGTATGATTATTATAATTTTTTTCAATTTTTTTCGATCAATAATAATAATTGCAGCTCAGAAATAGTACATAAAACTGATCGGAAATGCCCCACTTTACGGTATATGAAACAAATGGTTTCCTTAAGAAAATCGTACTTGATACTAAAGATCCAATGTTGTGGTTCAAATCAGACGTAGGCAGAAATGATATGGTATTCGGTTGGTGATATTATTTCATATTAGAACATCTGTTTGCTGTTCTTTTACTGCTTTAAAGCATGTAACAGGCTTTTAATCAGTCTCCTACAATTAGAACGTGGAATATCCGAAACAACTTGCATGCATGTTGGAATTAATTCAGCATTGTCTGTTAAAAAGTCACCCACCACACACGAAAAAATTTAGGTAATTTTTCTTGGTAAAAATCCCTTTCTTTGGATAATTTTCCGCATTCCTTTTTTCTTCTGATGCTGTGAGGTATCAACAATAAATCTTATGGATTAAGACCCTTTGTTTCATTGAACATAATGCATTAACATAACAAGCCGCACACCAATCAGAAATCTTATAATTAATATATGCAATGACCAAGTTGCATCGTGATTTAAAAAAATATATATTCTCAACAAAGAATTCTTCGGATCTGAGTTATTTATTATATATAATAAATTATTGCTCTCTACCAGAGTAATCCATTGTTTTAGATCTAAATCCCTAGAGTTTCGTTATTTGCAGAAAGACAAGTGTTCTTTTCTCATTTCATTCTTAGCAGTCGTTATTCCATAAATTCCGCCATCACGGTGACAAGTCCCTTTTATATTATCAGATGGCAAACAACTGGATTTATCGATGCTTGGAATCAAATTCGGAAAATTTCTTTCTCTTCTCCATCAAGTTGTTATAAGAAAATATGCCATTTGTGTTGAATTCCTCACAAATATCGTGTCTCATCGTGCATATACAGTTATCTTGAGCTGTCAATTATTTTCGACGTGACACTTAAGAAAATAGCACGTGTCCACTTAAGAGGTTCTCCTACGTACACATATCACAGAGAAATAAAGATCTACAAATCAATTCCATTGTATAGACAACTTGGATGGGTACAATTTTTTCAGAGCATTAAAGGTTATAGCGGCTCAGCTAGAAAAAAAGCAGCTCTTGCATAGTTTTGACTTTTTTTTTGTTTTCTGCAGCGAATAGTTTTTGAATAAGTAGCTGTTAAAAATAAAAACAAAAAAGTAATCATTTTGGTGAAGCTGTGTGATTCAACAACTTCGTAAACCTTTAGGTACTTACAAACGAATAAAAACTAATAATAATTCAAATAGATATTTCGTTTAGATTGCAGTGATGAACAGCGTTGTGAGTCTCTATTTTTCTTTTCCTCATCTGGATGATGAACAATTATAAAATGAGTACCAAACAGGCAACAATGCGCTCATAGAATAATATTTGATGATGGAATAATAAACAAGAACATTGAAATCCCAATTCCACTATAGGTCTATCGACTTAAACATATGCGATGTTTTCGTATGGCCATACATCAAAAATTCCATTTATTCAACATCAATACATAATTGGGAATAACTTAGAAATCGCAGATGTTGCATACTATTTTAATGGATTGCAGAGAAGAGATTTGGTTTGTGTTTATACGTAAACAGACAACATTTTCAAGAGTAAAACCTTTGTTTACATTGAAAATGTGAAGTAATAAATGTCATTATGTGGAAGTGGCTAAAGTACCAACCCAAAACACTTACATTTCATAGCGTACTCTCTAACCACAGTATATACCTTATTTAGTAGTTTCACATCGTCGGTAACATGGGTTTCAAACATGGGGGCCCCAGGAAATTCGCGGTGTCGCATATGTGGGTGAAATTGTAACTAAAACTACTTGAATTTCAGTTATTTGCACCGATTTTCCCTAATAGCAAACTTAGTTAAGTAGAGGCTCAGCTTGAAGTGAACCTTAAGGTGAATATGTTTTGTACCGTGGAAACTAGGAATAAAGCTTAGCTAAATATTGAAAACGGATGGCAACAGTGTCAGACAGTGTGAAATTGACTTGTAACCAATGTAACGAACAGTTTTTGACAGAAACACACAGAAAGAAGGAGAATCTTTACTTTGAATTCTTGATACGAGTTTTCATTATTGTTGTTGTATTTTGTGTGGATTTGTGTTGCTCAACGAGTATATAGTATATTTATTTGGTATGGAAAGTGAAAGAAGAAGAGCTCCAATTTTTTCGGTAAATGAAAAGACATTATATTTTAACATATTGCATAAATTTAAAGACATTATAGAAAATAAAAAGACAAATTCACAAATGTAGCGTGATAAAGACAATGCGTGGGAGAAAATAACAGATATGTTTAACTATATTATTATGTTTAACTCGTCCAGTTCATTATCATCTTCAAACATTATGTTATTTATTAAGATATTACGTGCCATTTTGTTCCAAAAATGTACAAATAATAAATATCTCCACAACAATAACGAAAACACCGTAATACAACAAATAAAAGTCTTCTTTCACTTGCCGCAATACTTGTCATTTGAAACCAAAAGTGAGGTTATCTGGACCTTAAGCCGGGCAAATCTTCGGCTTATTTTGTGTAACACTTAACTAGTGCTTAAACAGCGGTGCAAAACGAATTCATAGTTTAGGATCTACTTAAGTCTTAAGTTAAGCTTAAGTATAACCGGTGCAAATAGCCGTTTGTTTACAAGCAAAAATCTAACCTACAAAGACGTGCCATTCTGTCATTTTATTATAGAAGTGACAGATGTTGTGGGATTTTCTGTCAATTGTCAGTCTGTTTGAGTATATAGGTTATTTTCGTACCCACTTTGCAATTATTAGTTGGAAATATAGCCGCCAAACGCCATCGCGAATTTTCTTAAATTGATAGACAAAACATCAAAGGCGCCGACACTTAGTGAAACTATTGGATAAGGTTTATACTGTGCTCTAACCTACCTGATCGATCGAAGTAAGCCTCTATAGATTCATTTTTCGTTTGCCAAAAATCGCCTGTCTTTTTACGCCCAAAGCCACGCAATTCGCCTCAGAATATGGCATGCGTTAATTTCACATTCATATTATAAGCATTACAATAATCATATACCAGTATAGGTTGGTATATTACCGATAGCAAATGACATATTTCACACTCAAATCCAGTACGCTTATCCCAGTAATAGGAACGCATTTAAGAGGAACTTATACCTATTTTCCACACCAAGGCTATAAAATTTTAAAATTATCGCTCGTAAAATTTCAAATTATTAACTGCATTATATAGCTTTACGTTATATTTCTTCGAATATCGACCGACTATTCGCGGATTTAAATCATTCGTATCACGTATAGAAAAATCAGTTTCTCCCGAGTTAACACGAAAATAATTAAAATTTTGTTAAAAAAAAAAATTATATGTATGCTTTATTTAAAAAAATACAGAATAGTGAAAATAATAATTTTCATTGTTTAAATAACGGTTCGTTAATGATACTTTCACAGAATATATGAATTAAAACTAATTAGTTGTATAATTTGGCTCCACAAAAATGATTTAAAAAAGAAGTATCCATGAATGGGTTAATTCTCAATCATTAGAGAAACGGAAAGGATTTTTATACGTATAGGTGCTCCAGCAGGATCAGGAATACGCAATGATGCCACGAATATTTCGGGTTTACGGCCTGCGACCTTGAACACGCGTCCTTTTGCGCGAATGCTTTAGACATGTGCGTATTTTTAGCGTGCCTCTTGCACCAATGATCATCAATAAGTGCCCATTAGGTCAATTATTACATTAGAAGCATTACACATAACCTGAATCATTGTTGCAATAAATAATATACGTACATACATAGCTAACATTGGTCACGCCTGTTATATACTAGATAGATCTGCGAACGTTTCTATTGTCTTGGCTTGTTGGTGTGGTTTTTGTTTTACAATTTGGCTATTGTAGAAAGTTTCGAGGTAATTTAAACAGCTGTAGCGTTTTTAACTATGTTTACGCGATTTTAATTTGTTTCTTCAGAAGTTTACGTCTGGCTCGGTGGATAAAAGACGTAAAAAAGAAAAATTGGTTTTCCAAAAAGAGAGCGTTTTGCGTAGACAGCAAACAGAAATAGCTATATACTTGGTTGAAACCATCAGAGTTAGTCATTATTTGAAGCAACTTAAGTAATTAATATTACTATTTTCTTTGAAACGATCAAACTATGTATTTCCTTTATCCGTTAGTTTATCTAAGTACTTTTACCCAACTTTTCTTGAAGCTATATAGGTGTTTTGACATATTCTAGGCAATTCTACCGGAAAGAACTACTTATACTTAATAAACTATGAGTATACAAACGATTTAGAATTTTGTGACGTATATTTAACGCTCAATAAAAACAATACCCACGTTTCACACAAAAGAAAATTGTTAGTTTACAGTTATCCACAATGGGCATGAGTTCTTGGACAACCTGTATATGATTTGCTGACTATTGATACAACATTGAATGTCGACGTCTTTATACAGGGTGTATCAAATAAAAAAGTAAATTTTGCTTGGGTGTTAACTACACGACATATAAAGCACAAACCCACCGAAACCGGATTTCATCATTAAAGAATAAAAAAAAAGTATAATTTAGAGTCAAAAATTCTTTAGTCCGGGCCTGTTGCAAGGAAACGTCATGTTAAGCAACCGCCAAACGTGGTATTATGTATAAATACATTGCTCTCATTTAGTATTATTCTTAATGGTATGCCGTAAGTTCATTTAACGTCATTCTGAATAAATAAAGGCCCTTGTAAAAATAGCAAAACTGAGGCATTTTAAATTTCTTCTTTTTACAAAATAAACATTCCTTTTTTGTTAAGAGCATTCTACGTAAGTCTACAAACTATTATTTTTAATATCCTGATAAGACGTTCGAGTTTCACCGGATATGCGACTTCAGTAGTTACAAAAAACGTAAATATTTTTCTTTTGCTTTGTCGAATCGAGAGTTAGTTGTTAATAAACGGTACCACATGAATCTCAGTTATTTCTTTTGGATTTATTTAATCATATAACGCAAAATGAATTGAATCGACTTGCACAGAAATAAATGTAGATACCGAAAATTTGCAAACACGCCTTTTTACTCTCTATCTATACATTCCAGCGTTTTTGCCGATGCATCAAGCTTCGATTTTCTTTATATGAAATCATGATGGTCCTGAAAAGGATCGTTTTCTCGAGACGGGAAGAATTTAAATAAAATGTTCGAAATGGCTTGCATTCCAAGCGGCGATCCACACAAAACTAACAGCGGTAATGGCTGAATGATAGTGATATGTGGGGGTATACTCGGGACAGCATTTAGGAAGGGCACAGGTGCGGCTCTAGCCCACGGCATTTACAAAATATTTTTTTCTCGTTAATGCTTACAGATAGACCCCCTGTGCATTAAGACTTTTTGATTGTATATGATTACAGCTGCTACATATTATTATATTTACCTCTATATCTGATACACCCTGTATACATATACTTGCAACAGCAAACCGCAGAACATCTAGATGTCTAATGCTCTAAGTCATAAGATATTTCAAACTTTTTCTAGACCCCTTACCACAAATTACAGTGCAACAGTTTGCAGTATTTTTAAAAGATATTTAATTTTATTCACGAGATTGTAAACGTCAAAGATTCAAGCAAATCGCAAATATTTCAAAAAAACGGTCGGATTTAGAGACGCAGGTACGTTAACATGAACCAGTCAGAAATGATAGAAAGAATAATCAAAATTACATCATTCATACCCTCTATATCTCAAGTGCTATTATAAAATTGAAAATATTGTCCTTAAATAGATCATAGTTGAGCGTGATTATTCTAAAAATTTGAAAATTGCATTCTCATTATAGTTTCCAAAAACGAGGCGGTTCGACTGCATATAGAGGGTATGCAGTGTGTCACAGGATATCTATTTCTAATTTTCAAAAATGATCCAAGACACTTAAATATTATTTTTGTTTATTAATAAGCATAGCAACCTTTGAAAAACAACAACCATTTTCGTAGTTGTCATTTTACGTCTGTCACAAATTAATCTTTATTAGATAGATTAATGTTTGATTGAAAATGCATCACTTTGCAACTATTGATTTAGCAGACACGCCTCTTGCCTGTGGAACAGTCTAATACAGTAACGTTAACGAAGCAAGGGACACATTCTCTGTCATACATCATTTTCAAGATGGGATCAGCGTATTTCGAGATATTAGTGAATTCCAAGTGAAGAAAAGATATTTGAGAACCAATAATACTATATGAAATGTTGACTTTAAAGAGCAAATTCTGCGACGATTTGAAAATAACCCCAAAAACAAGTACTCGTGCCCAGGCGATGCATACAAGTCACACATCTGCTTGGAGGGTGTTGAAGGAGTACCAGAAGTATCCTGTTCACATTCTTAAAAGGGCAAACGTAATCTCAGCTGATTATCCCAATAGAGTTCAATTTGCCAAATAGTACTTGAATAGAATTAACGACAAACGAAGATTTCAGACAGATGAGGCATGTTTTACAAGAGATGGCTACTGGCTACTTTAATACACACAATAGTCACATTTGGAGCAAAGAAAATCCTCACGTCGTATACATCAGATTACATCATCAATGGAAGTTTCCTGTCAATATTTAGGCTGGAATTGTTGATCATTATATAGTAGTTCGGTGAATACCGGAATTTTTTGCGTTTCTAGCGATCAGTGAGACAAAGGTACTAATAGTGTTACTCCCATATGTTCCTTAACTGCCAAGTAATCCGGCTAAGTATCGCATGCGTTGCTCATTCCTTCACGGAAGTACCAGATATATTAAATATATATTTAAATGCTTTGACTATTATTTCAGAAATAAAGAATAAAGTTTTTATTTTAATACGTCACTTCTTTTTCTTTCGACTTTTTTCGATAAAATCAACTTTTCTTGACTAAATCAAACCTTAAAAAACTTTTAATATGGTTCGCTTTTCCCAGGACCATTCAAAAGTGAAAAGGATAGAATATTTTTACATCTGATTCGCTTTACCCCAATATATGGGGTAAACTGAATCACTAGCCAAAAAAATTGCCAACCTATTTATACAGTAGCAGTAACATGTTGAGTAAATGAAGAACAAGCTTTTAATTATTTTGTTAAAAATGAATCTTTCAAAGGTTATAAAAATATTAACGAAAAAACCAATATTTTTGATTCACTTTAACCCGGTTTGACGGTACTCTCTACCAGAATTGCTTAAAAATATCCCATTTAATATTAAAAAAAAAAAAAATCAGCTTGATAGTGCACCAGCACACTCTGGATTAAAATACCGAAATTATCTATATGCACAATTTCCAACAAGATGAATCAGAAACAGGGCAATCAATTTCTTAAGCTCGCACGTTTATCAGATATGACTCCAGATGATTTTTGTATTTAGGGTCATATTAAATCACTGGTTTTATACAGAAGAAGAGTTAGTAGGTAACTCGTTTGACGTCCTCAGCTATTTCGAAGAATTCGACATTCGATTGCAAATCGTTACAAACTTAATTGGTAAATTAATAATTAATAAAATTAATTGGAATGAGTACTATATAATTCCCTTTATTAATATACTATAGGATCATATCTTTTTAGCCACTAGTTTCGACAGATGGTAATAATTGTCTTCCTCAAGCGATAGCATGATCCTATAACAAGCAGTGGATTAAAAAATTAGCAGAAAGTGTAAATCAGTAATCGCTTGACTGTTGTGCGGCCGGGCATTGAAATTTTAATACTTCTTAACACAATCACTGGTCAGCTAATCTTATATAATTTAAGCCCTTTACACTGGTGGCTAAATTTTTAATCCACTGACTGTTATAGGATCATATTATGGCTTGAGGAAGACAATTATTACCATATGTCGAAACTAGTACCTAAAAATCCTATAGTATATTAACAAAAGGAATTAGGAAGTACCTACTCGTTCCAAGTTATTTTATTTATTACATACCTAATTATGAACAATAAAGTTTAACGCAGTATAATTCCTAATAAAATGTTTCTTAATCTAACTCTTTCTGGTTGTAATTGAGATTGTCAATAAAGATTATTATTTTGACACCTAGAAATCTCCTGACACTAGTTTATTATGAAAAAAAAAAAAAACATTTATTTCAGTGTCCTCTAGCATTGCGGAAAACTAGGAACAGTTATTCTGTGACACCCTGTATATAAGAGTTTATCATCTAAAACTTTTTTACACTCCAACTTGAAAAATTATGGAAAATAACTGTGAGTGATCTTTTCGACGTGCAAGAAATCATAAAATAATAAAAAAAAGACGCTTGCTGTAATCCTATTCCCTTTACCAATTTGTCGAACATAAAAAAAAAATGATTATATACTTATCGGGTTATTTTTAGAAGTATTCGGGCATTCCTCAAATATGTACACTCCTGTTCCCGTACCAGCTTTTGCAAATCGCTTTCAATTTGAACATCTGGCTGTGGGTGAATGCCGAAAATGATGTTCGTTTGAAAATTCGATATTTTACCGCAAGAAAAAGAGATTTTATTAGTGATGAATTTAGAATAACAACTGGTTGATGCAATCGCAGGGCACAAATAATAAACGTAAATAAATACAATAAAAAAATTATTAATAAACACAATCTGCAAATAAATCTAAAAATTAAGGGTTAAAACAAGATTCCCAAAACAGAAAAATCTTACCTTAACGAGTAAAATGAACCGGTATATTCATATATCTTCACAAAAAGTAATCGTTAAAAACCACGACAAATACTTCGCTAATACGGGGAAAAAAAAACGCCCGAATTTTGTTTTAAATACCATACTTCTAAAACCGATAATAGCCGGTGAACACGGAAGAGATACATCAAATCGACGACTGAAACGTACCTAACTAACGCCAAACGCAGATGCACAAAAACTGAAGGAAAACGATGAAGTTTGTGGGGCAAATATGCTTCGTGATTGTTCGGAGCCGACTTCGGCAAGATCCGCTTGTTACGTCAATAATATAGCCGTCCTTCTCCGACAGCTACACCCCCACAACAATGGGCAATCTATACCTGCATAAATTTGCCTGCACGGCGTTATCGAAAAAGCGACATCGGGTCGGAGCGAAAGGACGGCACACACAGAGAAGGAATGAAATATTCTATAATAAATATTTCGCGTGTATGGGAATAAATGCGGTTTTCTGTAGAGTGTTATGCTGGTTTATATTATATATGTGTATACAGTTAAACCTAGTTGCAACGGACCTTTTTATGGAATAAGACAGAAATAAGCTAATACATTAAAGTACTCCAATTAAGGAACGGGTATTAAGCATTTTGTCTTTTGTTATTATTAATGTATAGCAATTTTTCTTGTGAAACAAGTTCAGTATGTCTAATAATTCGATATTTTTTTACGTATCATTTGACTACTAGTTTGGCGGCAAATTTAAAATGTATTGGCAAAATTCTGTATTAAGTAACGTGAGATCCAAGAATGTTGTTTCAAAGAGTTGCTCAGAATTAAATTTTGAGATTATGTGCAAATTCTCGTATACATTTTTATTTTACAATTAAAACAACGCTTTTTATTATTTTATTTTTTGAATAAATTACATTTTTTTTTTTTTCGATTTTACTAGCGCAACTCTAGTAAAATCTCTGATTTGGTTGATACTTGAACAGTTTTGTCAATTCTTGCATAATTAAGGAATAATCTAATGCTATAATATAATTAAGCTTGTAGATTATTTTTTAAATTTTCGTTAAGCACAGGTAAAGATTATGTAAAAGCACAAGGCTTCTGCACACTACAAAATTTTTAGTGTTATCACTTTATTGCATTCCCCATAAATAATAAACAAATTGATATAGTTTTCGTACGTATAATTTAAAGATGCCAGCATTGTTTATAATGGAAAGTGACATTTCATCAATGGATTGTTTGCCGAATGGTCATGACTAACTTAGATATACCAAAGCAGGATGACATTTTAAAAAAAACTATAAAAGCTACATTCTTGCAACATACACACATATTTTACTAATTATCTTAACAAAGTATCCATTTTAGATGCGTAATGAATATAACCCTTTTTTTTCTATTTTTCTAAGGGCACACAGTAAAAAAAATACATAGTAGTATTCCTGGTAATTGTCCGCCAGGAAAACTACTGTTATTTTACAGATGAGAGTGAAAATTTCAGTATAACTGTAAATTTACAGTATCGCGTCATCATGTTTACCCTTTACTTACCCTTAATATCACAGTATGATTGCTGTAAATTTAAGGATCATTTCTAATATATTTAAACGTTGTCAGAAATTTACATACATCAATGTTTTTGACTTTTACATTAATTGTTTGCTTATCTACTGAAAAACTATAAAGCTTCAGTAATTTTCCTGTAAAAATTTCCTTACAGTAATAATACTGTAAAATAAAACAGGATTATTACTGCATAATTACAGAAACTTTTTACTGTGCAGTTTGATGAGAAAGAGAAAAATAGGTAGTTGTATTAAAAAAAAAAAAGTTTTGACTTTTTCAATTCGAAAGTTTAACTGAAATTTTCGGACAAGCTGTATAATGTTTTCCACAAATTCATTCGGTTTCGAATGCTACCCTATACGGTCAACAATTCTACAAATTTCCCAAGTTAATAGTATATTTCAAACCTAGGGAGCAAAGTGCTCTACTGTAATTAATATGTATTAATTTTCCTCACGTGATTTGAATACTATTTTTTCCCAGCCAGTCTAATTTAACTAAATGTCTAAAAATAATAGACATACCTGTGAGTGACATGATAGATAGTAGGCTTAATCTGAGAACTGTCAAATTAGCGTCGTTTTAAAAGTGTTTAATAATAGATTAATTGAAACCTAATAATTTAGCAATTATCTCATTAATGGGCTCAGACTGGGTTAAATGTACTAATGTCATCTATCAATAATGTCACTTATTATAAGATGTACAGTTTTATCATGTCAATGTCACTTACTTTTCCTCTCTAGAGAGTGTGACAACTTCCGCCCTAGGGACAACCTTCCTCCCTCAAATGAGGTAGGAAAATTGTACCTCCCTGCTGGGAAAAAAATACTTTTACAGTTATAGAAGTTCAGATGCACTCGTCTATATGTCAAAATTTTTTAAAAAAATGCAAATATTTCAAACATGGTTGAAAATAACAACATAGTTGTTTTAACAAACTTACTTTAGAATTGAACGAGGAATGAAAAAATGTAATATATAGGGTGTTCCATTGAAAATAACAAAGTTGAGAGCCACTTCCGGTATAACCGGATGCGTCAGATTATTAAAAATATTTTAATTCAATAGCGCAGGTCGGCTTTAGTATACTACGAATTTTTCAGAATTACCCAATGTATACTCTTTCATATATTGATCGATGCAGTTCTTCGTGAGATACCCTGTATATTTACTAACATTTAATGCGCAAAATTATTAGGAAAAAGCGATTTTTACCACGAAAAATTATCTCAATTTTTTGTGTGTATAATAGAAGATCTTTTCAATTAATATAAACAGCTACTAGATGTAGTACGTGAAGGCTTATATGTATGAGTTTATTTCTAGATTTTTTCTTTTTAGACACTGATTATTATGATTTTTTTTAAATCAGTTTCTACAGAAAGTTCTGCCGTGGTTTGCCTATTTTAAGGGCGTATTCTTCATTATTCTTTTCTTGTGTTAGTCATCTGTTAATTTTGGTAAACCGCGATTATTAGCTATAATATAATTTTTTTGTCGTATTTGTAAATTTCACAGGATTTAGATAATATAATTTACGTATCTACATACATATGTATACATAGGTACATAAATGTCAATTTGTCACAAGCAAATTCGAAAATGCACTCAATTTCCTTCGCACCCTTGTGTGAGAACTTGACGACTCATCTGTTCCATTAAGTCCGCTATAGTTCCATTGTACACAACATCTATCTAAGGCCATCATCATCATCGTCGTTTCGTTTTCGGCATGATAAATTAATGTCGTATACGCCGCTTGATAGAGCAGCCGATTATAATTCCTGATCGACGGATATTATTAGAAACAGGAAATTGTGCTAAAGAGCAGTGATAAATCCCAAGTTAACAGTGATATACAGGGTGTAGCGATAGTTCGTTAAGTACTTCTATAATATTACTGGTGTTGAGTATGAGTATGGTTGGATAGCAATTTGATAGTTTAAGGATGTAATACGATATGATGAATTAAATTTATCCTCTAGCAAGCCGCGATTTTATTTATTCAAAATATCATATTGGTAGTGATCACGACCTGCTTGATAACTGCTTTATACGACTTGTCGAATCATGAGCTGCACGTGTTCATCACTGGCGCCACTCACGGGACTTCTTCGGGAAAATTGCTTATCCTTCGATTGCAGGATAGTGACAGCAAAATGTCAATCTAATTTAAAATGAATGTCACACTGACAAGTACCAAAGCTAATACTTCTCAAAATTATTCTAAATAATCTGTTTACTTCGTTAAAAACAGACCTATTTAGGTTTATAAAGTTGCACTTCGCATCTTATTAGTTATTTCAGTTGTATACAATTATTTGGTTAATAGTTTTGTACTATTTAGTTTTGCTATAAACCAGGCTGTAATCAGCTGTGTCTTCCATTACTATCATTTTGACGTGTCAAAAAAATAGTTCTCAAACGTCGTGCAGATGTCGCTACTTACCGGAATCAGGTGTATAGTAAACCCAAAATGAGAACTACATAATGTCGTCATATCCGTTCTGAGCGTTGGAATAGTCGGAAGAGTCTATTATACTAGTTTTAGGGGTGTTCCTGTCACTTTGACAGAAGTATTTAATGTAATTTCTATCGTAAAAAAATCACCCTCACCACCAATGACTTTAATTCCTCTATTCTAGGTCGACATTACGATGACGACATATGTTTGCTCTTCTCATTTTGGGTTCACTCTAACATTCAATTGAATGTAAATTTGAATGATTCGACAGGCCGTATAAAGCAAACTGTCTAAGTTATCAAGCAGGTCCTGATAGTGACAAATAAAATACACCTGTCATGTGTACTGTATCGATAGTTTATTGACACTCAACTCAAGTTTAAAAAAGAAAAAACTCCGTGACCTACTAGTGGGTAAATTTAATTGTTGATATTGTATATTTTTGTATATTAACCTTCTGTTTTTTTTTTGCTTAATATGCTCTGCTTCAACCTTAGTGTCTTACATACTAGTGTTACTTTGTTTTAGTTATAGACTTAGGGCAGATTTCATAATAAATGTCACTTTAGCACTTTAATAAAAGCTTTAAAATTACTTTAATTTAAAGTAATTTTAAAGCTTTAAAGTGAAATTATGAAACTCACCATTAGGATATTTTTTTTCTTTTTGTTGTTAATTAGTATCAAATAAAGAATTTGTTTATTTGTACTAGATTAATACAAATTAGTGCATTCCTTATGCTACTTTTCAAATTTTAAAAAAAATCTTTGCTGTGTAATCTAGCAATAGTGTCTCTATAGTTTTAAATTTCACAACACTAAAAGTTTTATTCCGAAAATTTAATTTAATTCCAGATACTCAGACGGAGAATAAAATCTTTTCTCTCGCGATGTATAATTTATTTTAAAAAACAAATCCATATATTTAATAAATGTATAAAAAAGAAAAGTTAATTTTAATTAAAAATCCTAGTTATTTTTAGAGAGGCGGTTTAAAGTGCCTCTTGTGGGTTGTTCCGATTTTGCCGAAGCTTCTAATGATGTGAAGTTATTAATAGTGGATGAAAAAAAAATAACTTTATGCAGACTCTCCTGCGATTTTAGCGTTAAAGAATTTGTTTTAAATGAAGGAGTTTTCTACTCAATGACTCGATTTCTTTTTTAACATAAAGTGAACTTCACATTACATGTATACGTACTACAGATTATTATTTCTAAAAATGTAATCTTTAATTAATCAGAATTTCTTTTATGCGAGCAAAAGATATATTTTTAGGCCTATAATAAATAAAATTTCACCGGCGCGCACGGTTTTAAACAAAATTCCTCTCGCATTGAATCTCTCTGAGAATTCCCCTTGATCAGTTAATTAAAGACAAGAGCTGAAAAGAATTTGACGACTGCCTATAATTAGATCAATTAATTATATCTTTCCGTTGTGTCAGAGCTAAATTAGGACTTTTAAACTTCAGATAACTCAATAAAACTTACGTGAAAGGAATATAACTCGCTCAATAATAAATTTATATCGTTTTTACTCGCAAATGCCCATTTTTAAGATCTGTATACCATCATTCTAAGATACGAATCGAAATACGAAAATCCAGATTTAAACTTATGAAAAGGTCGCACTATATGTAATATAATTGACGCTTCATTTTCTGCAACCTTATTAAGCATGCAATAATGAACATGCTAACCGCTATTGTTAACCTTCCTATTTAACCTTTTGCTTAGGCGAACCAGAACAGACTCGAAATTGACGATAGGAGGGCGATTCGTATACAAGCTGTAGACACTCTTTTTTTTTTATTCGATATTACGACATAATACATCCTGCATTCGCTTAAGTACGTAAAAAATGGGAAACATTTTCATTAATGATGTCATAAAAAAGTTTATGGTTATAATTTCTCTAAAAACTGAGCAGAAGTATTGACTGTACAGTGCTAGGACCAAAAGGAGAGAAAAAAACAACTATATTTTATATATTTTCATCATAAATGGTATTTGAAGTAATTCTTTATGAATGATGTTTGGATTTGAAAAATATAGAAATGATAATAATGGTCCTTTCCATTCAAAGTTTTATTTAAAAATCTATTGCATTACATGTTTCGGCGATACGCCATCATCAGGTAATGATTTACGTTGAATATTAAAATACAGTGTGAGTCTGTAATCTGGAATAAATTCAGTAAAACGAAAACAGCATTTTTTCCGGAAATATGGTCGAACACGTCGATTAGTATTTTAAATTGCCCACTTTTTCATCTGATACAGCGTGTCCCAAATTTGAGATATGACGTCATCGACAATTTTTTTAAATGGCAGCCCTAATTTTTTTGTAACTATTCTTAAAAGGTATATCAAATTACACATGCGTACCAAATTTTAAGTTTTTATTCCTTGTCATTAAAAAGATATTTAACAATAACTAATTCGAAAAATGAAGAAATCTGATTTACCTCAATCATATCTCTTCTACAATAAATGTTCAAAATTTTGTCCATGTACTTCCTGACAATACCCTAAGCAGAGTATAAGTAAGACTTATAACATCATAAACTTTTAATGAACCACTTACATGGAAAAACCTGTATCGAGGAGTCGTTACAAAAACGGTGTGAAACAAAACTCGCAGATTAATCCAAATACATTTATTGTTTGTTGTTTAAAATGATTCGAGTTCTCCGTTGAAACATTTTCACGTTTTCCTAATTTACTAATTCATTCTCGATTTTACGTATAACAAAATCAGACTTAATAAAGATTATGTAATAACAGATTATAAAGATTCTTTTTCCCCTGTCAACACCATCTAGAAAGACAGACTGTACACATAAATGTAACTATCAACAACATAGTAGGCAGCTGTATGCAGGTGCAAAGGAAAACATCTGCGAAACGGGTCAGCTGTTTCCTCTGTTCATATTTTTTCCACTTCAGACTACAGCACCAGCAGCGCGCCCTTCGATATAAAGAAAGCTTTGTCTTTTTATTTTTGTAACACAAATAGAATGTTTTAATATCGTAAGACTCTCAAAAATTCAAAAATAAAATCCAACAATTGATATTTGAAACTATAATGTACTATAACCATATATATTATATACTTTTTGATATCTGTTTCATTTTACGAGAAATGTAGGGCAGTAGTGTCTTTTACAACCGATGTAAAACTATTTGTAAGAGGAAAAAAAACATAGCAACAAGTTATGACATAATAAAAAAATAATTGCTGTGACTAATACCCGATCAAGGCAATGTGAGCAGAGGTCAGTGTGTGGGTGCATAGAAAATTGAACAAATTCACAACACTATAATACACATACATATATATAGATCTATCTAAAAACTTTCTGTCTTTGTTTGATCTGCTAATTCTATTTCTGTAAAATATATATATTGTATATAATCTGTCCATAGGTATAACGATTTGACTAATCAGCATTAACCTTGATAAGGTACATTGTGTAAAAGGTAAGATTAGTGGCTATTACATTTACATACTTTTTTATATATTATATTGTTAGGTTTAAGTGAAATAACGGTGAAAGAAGACGCCAATAGGCATTTGCTATTGTGCCATTCGCTCTTGCAAGATAAATTCTAATGTTATGTCGATGGTCGCAGTTTCTTTGGATTTCCGAATGAATCTGTTATATACAAGAGGACAAGAATTAAGAATGTATATGGATAAGAAAAACTATTGTTGTTGTGCGGATGTTCTTGATGGGTCACATTATATCAATTTATTTATTAGATACTCATTTTAACCTGTATCGCTATTTATCGCAATTCATTTTATGTTCACTTTTTTTAAAATAATGTCATTTTAGTCTGAACTTCATTATACTAGTACAAATTTTAATCTTCACATTTATTCACATTATAGACAACTCGATATTATTTAGTCTACGTCTGAAGCTCTATCCACTTGTGCACTCCCGAACATCATTGTTGATAAACCATGAAATGAATTAGTCGAATAAAAAGGAACAGTCTCTGTATTACACAATAATAATAATAATAATATTTTTCCTCCCAGAGTAAGGTTTTTGCCATGGTTTTCCCTTACTCCGTGGCCATTGATTTTATATAAGTATATTATATATAATCAATCTGATTTACAGTAGACTCGCGATTATGTGAACTAATCACATTTCATATATTTCATCATTTCACAAAAGTAGTATTCATATGGTCGCGAGGCTATTGTATTATATTTTTGTTATTAAGAATCATAGGGAAATTATCTAGTTTGAGTACGAACATTTCAATTGTTATGGAACTCATATAGTACTTAGAATAGGTAGCCTCGTGTAGTACCTTTTTTTAGGTAGAGCACGGGGATGGGATGATTTGTAATAGTTTAGTTTTCATAAATAAAGTGTATTACACAGAACGATATAGTCGTAACTCTTGAGCCCGAATTATAAGTTGGTGTGTGTTCGTGTCAGAAATTTGGAAGTCTACAATAAAAGCCTTTTCCACAGAAGTCGTTGCATTTTTAATAATTTATTTGAGAAAGAACCATAACATATTTATTCCGGAAAAAATATTTTATACTATAAAATATATAAATAAAGATTTAGTTTCACATAAAAGAAAGAATGTGAACTTAATTATTGTCAAACAATTGCGAATATATGTATCACTTACAAAGGAACACCGGCGTGTGTCCCCCTCCGATTTCGATGAAACTTTGAACAGATCGAAAGAGTACCTTAAAATAAGAGACACGTATTTTTTTTTATCGGCGTATCCGCACGATTTTGGGGTACAGCCCCCTCCAAAGTTTGGACGATTTTTCAATTTTTGCAAATATTTCCTAAATTATAACAGATATTAAATTTTCTTCTTAACATAATTTACAGCATATTGCATGGCTCTAAGGGTGGCGTCGTTCGTATTCGCAAAAAGTTAATAACGGGGGACGGGGTACCCCGTACCCCCCATTTTTTCACATTTTTTCCTTTTCTTATTCAGAAAAGAAAGCGGATTTTACATAGAATACGATGATGTATAACAAGTTTAGAAAATTAATAATTGTAAAAATAGAAAAATAATAATAAAGCTTCAAAATTAATAAACTTGTCTATTGATATAAATCAAATTAACTATAACAAAAATAAGTTTTTATCCTTAACATAATTTCCAGCATAATACATGGTCTCAAGGTAGATATCTTCATAAAAAGCTATTAACGGGGAACGGGGTACCCCATACCCTCACATTTTTTTAATAATAAGTTTATTCATTCTTCATCAAAAAAAGATCGCTTTTATATCGCTATAAATACTTGCAAAAATTGGAAAATCGTCCAAACTCGTGCGGATACGCCGATAAAAAAAAATACGTGTCTCTTATTTTAAGGTACTCTTTCGATCTGTTAAGTTTCATCGAAATCGGAGGGGGACACCCGCCCTTGTTAGTTAAACATTATTTTACCAGAGTCGTGCTTTTTTATTACTATAAGCTGTTCAGAAATATTTGCAATAAAATCAGAATAAAAAACGCATAAATTTGTGGATATTTCTAATCTATTTTCCTACATCCTTTAAAATAAAAATTAATCCACACGTTTGAAAATTCCCGGCAACAGCTTTACAAGATGGCAGATACGCTTGAAGGTTATTGGAAACGGACCAGAAAAGAACAAAGGATCTTGCGAGCTCGTCCTTACTGGTTGTATGCTGTGTTGATACTAGACTCACGAATCGGAGGAAGTGATTTTACTCCCTAGAAGATATGGCTAAAAGTTCTGCATAGCACGAGGCCAGTGCTACCTCTGTAAGCAGACACATATGACCACTCTATTCATATATCAGTGCAGATTTAATCTTTTTCTATAAATATAAAAGTATTATTCTTGGCTATCTCCTGGAACTTATTTTTTACGCTCAACATTATGATTTACAAAAAAAATCCTTTCTTCAATGACTACAAAACCAAGTTCCTTTTAAAAAGATTTCTATAATTTTCCTTTAACTTAAAACCCTCTTTAAGAAAGCGTTTGTGAAGTAGAATTTCCAAAATTGACACTTTTTGTCGCGTTGATAACGTTTCTCTTTTTGTTTCTTTTTAACCTCCAGGATATATGTCAAAAATATGAAAGGTGTGGTACGGATCGAAACATTTGAAGTATTACACCGTTCCACCATGGGCTCGTCACGACCGTAATAATCCAGATCCACCGGAACCACACCTTTTCCTCGACAATTCCGGACACAGAAGAACCACACCTATCACATTAGCTAATGGAAGGGCTTGGCCCTTATATCACGAACGCTAACAAAACACGTAGAAAATTTAGAGTTATAGCGAGCTAGTGCGGGAGAAGGGGGGGCGCAGTAATTATTCGTTATGGGGTGAAATTGACCAGGCGATAAATATTTGCCAGAACCGCCCCTTAACGGGTGCCTGAGTCTCCACTCCACGGGGTGGCGTGGGGTACTTATTGCTTGGTGTGATTTTGCTACTAAATAAGTTTAAGGAGTCATCCTAACTTGAGTTGGGGTATTATCTTTAACAGGCATGCAGTATTCAACTATTGCTAAGGAGCACGTTTAATTTTTGCAATTTTTTGTTGTAATTATTATGAGATGGGTTGTTATTATTACGAAATAATCTGCCAGCTAACTACCGTAGCGTAGTAGAGCAGTTCACAGAGCCAATGAACATCAAAATAACCTGCTACCTGCTACTTTACTGTAGCACACGTTAAAAAAAATTCGGTAAAATTTCTGGGGCAATTTTGTGCCTCTAAAACCGTATTTTACTTTTAGAAATAATATTTCTAACTAAGGTAAAGTCAGGTAAGTGGGTAGTAAAAATTGCATAGTGTGAAGAAAATGTGTCACTGCTCACATAATAAGACATTTTAATAAATTTTGCACATAAAAGTACGTAATGTATGCCCAGTTGTAAGCCTTCAATAGGTAGGCCTTTTATAATTATCAACGGTTTACTAGAAAAAAAAAGAAATTTTAAACAGTGTCAATACTACACACTTACCCAGCAAAATGGGGCAAGTGTGTAATCATTCCGCATTTTATATATTAATAACATTATCCTCCAGTTCGGCCAAGGGTGTAATACTAAACTGATGCCTTTTTAATAAGGTATGATAAATTTACAAGATATCTAAGTTATTACACGTTAGCAGCTGTGAATTTGTATTTGTAAAACTAGTATGAAGTTTAGTACATTAGTAATATAACAGAGGACATCCTTATTTTAATTTTAGAAATAAATGTAGCCAACCTACACACTTGCCCCGATTACACACTTACCTGACTTTACCTTATAAGTAATTTTTCATGTAACCAGAATATTCATGGTAAAATTTCGAAATGTGGTTAACTTTTCCAAGATCTTTTCATATAGTCTGGAATACTCACAAAAGTAAGATTTCTAAAGTAGTGATAATATCTATAGAAGTTTTACTTGTGTAAAAGTAAAATTACAAAGAAAAATTCAGTACTTCTAATTTCTTTTCCTAACAAAAATGAAAATATCGTCGAAATGAGAATGCCCTGGTAGAGTCTAGGGATCGTACGACTAGCTCCGACTCCGGCTCTGAACCTGGTGCAAGAAGTCAGGTTCACAGGTCTACAGATCCACTTCTAAACTCTATTCTTTTTTTATTACACTACTACCATAAATGCAGAAGCAAACGTAGCGAAGTGGGAAGACTGATATATTTGAATATTCCTAATTCCTAGTCGAGTGTTCTGATATTTTTTCTTCTTTTTTTTAATTTCTCCAAACCTTTTTAACGTTTTTTTTTTATTATAGGTATTTAACATTTTCCTATTTGTTTATTTTTTTACAAAAAAAAATCTAATACTTGCCAAAACCACTGCACGTCAGTTATCCGTTGCCTCTGCACATTGGCATTGGTTAATTTGCAAAAATCAAAGACCACCGCATGTAATCGAGCAATTGTTGTGATAACAGTTCCTAAGGAATATTTATCTCGTAAGTAATAGATAATAATAAAAAAAATATTTGATAACTATATGTCTGCCATGTAGAAAACTTATATCGAGTATGGAAAGTTAGTGTAGTGAAATAGGAGAAGCGCCATCTTCACGGCAATTTCTGTACTTGTAGAATATGTTTAACGTATTTGCTATATTATAGGCCAGTAACCTTTGCTATTATATGTTTAGAATATCATGACGTGATGATTTACAGTTTCGTAATACAATTTTGACGTAAATCTACTATTACTTTTTCTGTAAGTGTACCGACCGAGTGTATAAAATAAATAGTTGCTTTAACAAAATCGTAAGTACTTGATATCATATACCCAAAAAATATTTTTTTTGCTGTGAAGCTAGTTTATTTGAATAAAAGATATTATTTTTAACTGTAATTTTCCAAATTGTAAAAAATGTTAAGTTTTTGAGATATATATTGATATTTTTGGCCCTCCGTCCAGAAACATTCATTTTGCAGTACTTAAAAGCTACTAGGCAGGCAAAAATGTCACTAAAGGTTGGCCACACTAGATTCCACATGACAGACGTGTAATAAATTGTCATTAAGCTACTGTTCAACCATGCTAAGATGAACTGGGGCCTGTTGCATAAAAGTACAATTACAATTTACAGGTGATACTTTTGTTACAATCTGTCAAAATTTGACATATATATATATTTTTGCAAGGCCCATAAGTCAAATTTTGACAGATTGTAACAAAAGTATCACCTGTAAATTGTAATTGTACTTTTATGCAACAGGCCCCAGGTGTCTTCATTGCACTTATTATTGATAAATACATATTAAACTAGTCGTCTAACGTCAAAGTACTAAGGTATGTGACATGTGTGTCAACTTGTACTGTCAACTCCCTAGTGTCAAAATTTCTTTTCTATTTTCAATTCAAAATTAAGATTTGTCGGCCCAAAAAACATTGTGTATCACACAGCCAGAAACTCTTTTGCGAGTATTTGTACTTGCACACAAACCGTACTCATACTCGCTAAACTGTAGTTTCTGACCTAGTGATACAAATAACTATTTTCTTAGTAATATTACAATGTTAAATTTTTTTTCTAAACAGAAATGTTTCCATTAATATTCACGTAAAACATTTTGTATATTTACCCCCATTGAAAGCGGAAAATTATCCAAAGAAAGTGATTTTTACCAAGAAAAATTACCTAATTTTTTTTTTAGTGTGTGAGTGAGTTTTTAACAGATAATGCTGAATTAATTCCAAGGTGCATGTAAGTTGTTTCGGATATTCCATGTTCAAATTGTAGCAGAGGGCGTAACTAATAGACTTTAAAGCATTAAAAGAAAAACACACAGATTTTCTACTATGAATTAATACCATCTAAATCAGTATAATAGTTAAATTAAAATAATAAAAAAGATAAACAGGAGCACGTGTGGCTGAACACCATGTCATTTTGCCTAGGTCTGACTTGAACCAGAACATTCTGAGTTAACGCAAGCGCGCGTTGCTTATTTCCTTATTACTTGAAAATTACTATATTTATGATTGTAATTTTCCAAATTGTAAGAAATTTTAAGTTTTTCCTAAGAGGTATTACTATTTTTCTTGGTGATATTACAATGTTAGAGATTTTTTTCTAAGAAACAGAAGTAGAATTTTCCTATAATATTCACGTAAAATACTTGTATTAATGGGAAAATTTCCAACATTTCACAATTTTCCCGCAATTTCTGTAGATTTCCCCCATTCAGTGCGGAAAATTATCAAAAAAAAAGTGATTTTTATCAAGGAAAATTTCCCTAAATTTTCTCGTATGCAGTTTTCTGACAACTCCTTAGGCGTCAAGGCATCAAGAATAATATTACCTTGTATAACACATTGTGAGGCATAATAATTTCATTAATCTATATAAATCTTTCCCTTGTCGGTGTGGAATCCGAGTATCCAAGACTAAAAATCATGTTCTATTGTAAATTGTAACCTGGCATGAAACAAGAGATAATTGTATTATTTTTAGGTGTGCACAGTATTATACTCAAAAAATGAAATGTTGATGAGTATATATTGTATCAAGCCGTTTTTGTTCCGGCTTCTCCATTACACAGTTTGCTATAAATGGTTTTTTTTTTTACGTCCGTCGAAAAGAAATCACACAATTACCCAACCACTTATTCTAAATTACACTCGAAAATACTCACAGCACATAACATAAAATGCGTTAATCTATACTTGAAGCGCACAGGAGCTTCCGCTCTGTCATGAAGTTTAGCAACAGGTGCCTTAGGGTCTGTATCGAACGAATAAGGGTAACTACCTCAACGCTGGGACCAACTAGGATTCAACTGACCCTTAATGCAGGCATTCACCATTACCCCACGTAAAAGTTAGCAATCCTGAATATGCGACGCTGTAATTGCCGGGAAATAGAATTAAGATCGCAACAATACAGTGTGGAGGCCAGGAACCAAACCATGGTTTGAAATATTTTTCTGATTTAGAATGGGCCATGATTTTCTTTAATCATTGGTCACAGTCTTTAAAAGTATCCCCAATCTTAGTAAAGAATTTGTTTAATAAACAGCCTGCTCTGATCAGGATAATATTTGAAAGCGTGGTATATTCTTTTAATCGATAATTTCCTTATTTTGTATACCAGAATGATTATTAAAAAAAAAACTAATTTATTCGTTCCAGAAAATAAACCTTCAATTTTCATATTTTCCGTTACCAAATTAGATATTTTATATCACCTTCGAATTAACAAAAAAAAATAGGAAGACAATTAAGAGGAATACTATAATACGTAGATCCACCCATCATATTTTACGTTTTTTATTACACTCAATCCCGTGGTGTTTAAAATTTAAACGATCGAGAAAGATAGACATAAAAATAGGTAAGGTAAAACGGACAATAGAATGATCACTTACTATGTGTATACCAAAGACAGGAAGTCGATCTATGATCCATAGACAATTGGTCAGACTGAGATGGGGGTATACCTTCTGTGACTAGCTATTTCAAATTAATTGGCCCAATTATTTATCTACGGATGTTAGTTTAGGAGACCAAATTACTGTATCAGGGACATTCTTACCGCTCAACCTACTAATAAATCGATCAAAGAAATTAGGCGCGTGGGTGTGATCTAAAACGATCGATATATAAGAGCGACTTGGAGACATCTTGAGTTATATTAAACGAAGCAGTTGGTATCATAATGTCATATATGGTTAGTGAGATAATGGGTGGTGAAATTGATGATACGAATAGCGATTTGAGCGATGCTAGATTCCTAACTAAGGGTAAGTCAGTGATTAGTACATACAGGGTGTGTCATGGGGGGTGGCTACATCAGTTATAGACGTTTTCAGGCTTAACAAGAACTTTCAACTTTGAAAATTCGGAGTTTGCAATAGCTTGGTACTTACTTTCCTTCTAAAATATTTTGATATTTTAAGTGGAACTCCCTATATATTATTAAATTTTTGAATCCAGCACAAAATTCTGTTAACTAGTGTTTCCTATACCTATCTTCAGCTGTTTATTCTAAGGCATTACGATTTTTTGTGAAAATTTTAGCAATCACACTGTTGCATACGTAATTGATTAATTCTCACAAGCTCTAAGTACCACCAGAGGCTTCGCAGTTTAACACTAACAAGTATTAACATCATTTCACGAAAACGTGATAAAAAGTTATGTAATTAAGTTTAATAGTGACAAACTCAAAGATTTGCTGAAAGAAATCATATTAAACACTGCGTAGGCTTTTACGGCCGGTGTAACTATAACTAACAGCTTCTTGCGGGTTTCGCCGTGTGTCAAAACTTTCGCTCGACGTTTCGCTGTTCATACTGTCAGCTTCTTCAGGATAACTGAACTGTCGTATTATTAAATCAGCCGTTTTTTTTTTAGATATTATTAAACCAGTTTAAGGAAAGTGGAAGTGGTATGACATGAATTATCTGATATTTCTAAATACCGTAGGCAGCTAGATACATTAGAACTTTCATTTAAAAAACTCCAAGTGGTGCAAAAAAAAAACGATTATTTGACGGATTCTGTAAAAATTCGATAAGTAATTAAAAAGTATATTTGCTAGTAAGTTAAAAAATATAGCGTTGTATTTAAATGAATCAAGTTATATAACCACTTAAAATTCATATTTGATTTTTGATTTAATTTTTGTACACCTGTATAAGATGGCAAGTTTATTAGAATTGGATTACAAAATATGGTCTATTGTTACACTTCATTGTAAATTTTCCTTACATAATGTAAACGCATAGGATTTGAAACATGAAAATTAAGTCAAATTTTCACAAAATTCTCAAATTATATTAAAAACCTCAAGGTTTATGTATTATAAACCTTACAAAAACATACACTAATCAAAAAATCCAATAATATACAAAGGGGTTGCATTTAACAAAAAAAAAACTCCAACTTGGATACTTTTAAGGGTTTTGGAACATCCTTTGTAATATGAAAATAATTTTAAAAGGTAAAGGTCGTGTATTTTGGTCACCATCATTCGGGAGTACTTCGAAAACGTTTGCCCATAAAATTCTCGAATATAATAAGATGCATTTCGGAAATTTTAATGTAACTTTCTGAACATGTAGAATATGTAAAAAAAATAATAGCTATCAACGATAATATTCATTGAGAACAATGTTTGTTGACAAGTGTTAGTATCTATTAGTTTTAAAATGATAAATTCTGGCGCTTAAATCAAGCGAAAATTAATCAATTACACACAACAGTGTAGATGCTAAAATTTTCACAAAAATCATAATATTTGTCATGTATTTTTCTGTTATACATATATTCCTTATAGATGTTTCTTGCAGGCGCTTTCTTGCTGACACCATCCCACGATTTGAGCTTAGACAAGGCGGCCAACATTTGCGACAAACTCAACTTCAAAGGTAGTTTCAGCTTAACGAAAACGGCTACTGGGATTTTATTCAAATTTTCAGAACCGGAAGATTATCAGCAGGTGTATAGGAAAGGTTTTCACAAGGTAATCAATATAGAAAAATAAAATTAGTTCTTTTTTTAATAGGTAAAAAATGTAAATTATTTAGAATAATTTCAAATATGGCCTTTGGCATGATCAAAATCTATTTTATCTCGACAAGTACCTATCTCGTGAAATTGTGGTTCGACGGTTTTCATCAACCCTGATGCTCTGATTGGAGTGTGTATAATTAAAATAATAAAGACGTTAATGTGTTCTTTTCCAATTTGCACTTTTTCCAAAGATCTTAATACATTGATATTTCGGTAATTAATTACCATCTTCAGATGGTTGTAGAAAAAATATACAAAACACAGAATTATATATGATTATGTAACATAATTAACAAACCTACTTAGGTAGGTATATTGAACGTCATAATTTGAAAATTTTGCGTTTTGTATATGTGTGAACAATTTTAAAATTAGTTTTAATGTTAGCATTGACTCGTTTTGTTCCTTTTCAAGAAATAGTTGTAAAAATGTAAAAAAAGCACTTAATGACTTTAAACTAGTAGAAGTGAAGATGCACATTTTGTCAAAGTGATCCTTCTTCTTCTTCTAATATCAAAAATTGGTTTTTATCCCTCGCAGGAAAGCTTCAGGACTTTTCTTAAACCAGATACAAATTGTATTATTCATTCCACGAACATATCTTTATATAATAAAATTATATAAATAAAACCTCAATATTAGCACGGGATATATAATTGTAAAGAAAAATATAAATTTTTAAGTTATTAGAAGCAACCAGAGAAGAAATATCGTATGGAGGAAAATAATTAATTCCAATCAATTTAGTAAATAATATTCTTCTCTCCAATTCATATTTCCTACATTGAAATAATCTATGATTAATTTCTGATGATTTCTTGATATAACTGACATAGAGGGCCGTCATCAGAGACAACCAATCATATAAGATCAGAGAATTGATGCAACCTATAGATGTAGAGAAATCCTTCAACCTTGAACCCCTCCTACCTACAATAAACCAGCCATTACTAATACATCCCTCGAGCAATTCACAAGTTATCCTCGTGCACACAGTACCACAAAACTGACACATTTTAACATATTTTCAGTATTCTTTTCAGGTAACCGGCGGCAGATTATACAGAAAAGTTGCCATACCTTGCCGGCCGCAGAAAACCTTCTCACTGCTGGTTCACGAAGTTCCTCTAGACCTTCCCGAAGAAGATATTAGAGCGAGCCTTTTCAGATACCAATCGGTGGTAAGTAAAGTATCTTTTCGATTGCTTCCGTCCTGAGAATAATATCTCCGATTTTGACGTTGTCAGGTTGAAGTCAGTAGAGTCCCACCGAAGATAGATCAAGCTCCAGGCACTCCGAATCCGATCAGAGTAACCCTAGCCTCTTTGGACGAATACAACAATCTTCTCCAGCAAGGATTGGATTTCTACGGAGCAACATACTTCCCAACCGAGCCCTTGAAGAAGGATTCTCTGCGCGGAAGCAAAGAAATCATGCCGGTATTCGATGCGGCCGGATTTAGTAGAATACCACCGCCCACAAGTCGTCTACTCAAACCCAGGTCAAATTGAGAGGATTTTGTTTCTCTTAGGAAAGGAATGGCAAAGAGTTTTTACGCGAAAAATAATATTAGAAAAAAAAAAATACGAAAAATCTCTCTATCCTGAAGTTTATTAATAATTCTTATTTGAATAACAAATGAAATTGCAGCAAGAAGTTGTTAAAATTTAGAAATAGTCCATACGTAATTTATGTCGTCACAACATCAAGTCTATATACCTACATGAGAGATAATATAAAAGTGCATACAGTGCCATCTTTTGGTGGCAAGATGCAGATACTTCTCCAATTATTCCTATAGAAATAAAAATTGAAAAAAAAATATTTGTAATTAATAAAATTCACTATTTTATTCTTTCGTGCTTCTTTCGTTTTTATTTTTAATTCAAATATTAATATTATTTTCTGTCTTATTAATTTATTATTGTTAATAAATCTTGTAATTGTTGATTAATTCTAATTAAAGTTTTTATACACAAAAGAAAATGTGTTTTGACTGCATTTAAACTTAAAATCAATTATTGGAAATTGAGCTACAGTAAATCCCAATCGAAGCGACCTCATTCCATCGATTCCGAATCAAAACAAAAATATTTTCTTTTATTTATCTTTTGGGGAGGGAAGTGTAATTAATTTTTATATGAAAAATAATGAAAAAATAAAATAATAAACAACACAATCCTTATCAACCACCCCGTTTATTAATAGTTGTTCTTTAAACGACAAAAAATATTTAGAATTTATAAAATATACTTTGATTCTCTCGTGTTTATTTTAATTTTTCTTTTTAATTGAATTGCTTGTAATTCTATTTATAAACAAAAAAGGTATCATTGCAATTTTATAATTTATAAAATTCACTTTTATTCTTTCTTATTTCTTTTCATTTTTCTTTAAACTTCAGCAAACTGCATTATTGCAAATTCAAAATATTGAAAATTGATAACTCTATATCTAAATTTTTATAATTTATAAATTCACTTTTATTCTTTCTTATTTCTTTTCATTTTTCTTTAAACTACAAAAAAACGCCATTGTTGCAAAGTCAGCTACAGTGAATCCTAAGCGCAGCGACCACATTCAATCAAACCGCGAGTCAAATTAGAAATGTTTTCTATCGTTTAAAGAAAGAATGACATGAATTTTTATATGGAAATGAATAAAAAAATAATATAATCTTTATCACTCAGTTTATTAATAATTCTTTTTTAAACGGCCAAAAAATATCTAGAATTCATAAAATACACTTTTATTCTTTCGTGTTTATTTTAATTTTTTTTAATGGAATTGCTTATAATTCGATTTATAAACAAAAAAATGTGTATCTCATGATCCGTTATTGCAACCCAAGCTCGTCTATACATAAGCAGTATAAAATAAAATAAAAAAAACAACACAATCTTATACACTCAGTTTATTAATAATTCTTCCTTAAACAAAAAAAAAATATATGTATAATTAATAGAGTACACTTTTATTCTCTCATAATCTATTTTCATTTATTTGATGTGAAAAATTTATATTGATTGCAAATTCATTTTAAAAATTCATTATTGTAAATTAAGCTACAGTCTAATCCTAATTGAAGCGGCCTTATTTAATCAAATCTAGATTAAATTTAAAATATTTCTTTTGTTAGGAATTAGGGAAATAATGGCAAACAACTTTTACACGAAAATAGCACAAGCTTCAATTCTTCTTATTTTAGGCAGAAATTAAATTAAAATTATATAAAATAGTTCTTGAGTAGTAATCCATATTATCACAACATCAATTTAGGCATCAGAGGAAATACAAAACCACAAACAGTGCAATATCTTTTGGTGGCAAAATTTAGTTAATTTTCCTATTTTTGTAAAAATGATTTAAAATAAATAAAAAAAAATCATATTCGTTTAATGAAGTACTTTTCTTCATTATTTTAGCTGCTTTCTTTTAATGCGATTAATTCTAATTCTAGTAATATATAAATTAAATTGCTTTATGGATACTTACTGTTTGAATCAACCCCACACATTAATTACTAAAAAAATTATCATCAGTATTGATTATGACTGCAATATTTAAATTCTTAATTTATTCGAAAAAAATGCATTTATTTATATACAGTAAAACTTGACTAAAGAGAACACAATTTACGAAATGGAAATTATAAAAGTCCTAGTAGAAGCAATAAACCCCGAAACGAACATTAATATTTCGCATCAAAAACCCTCTATATTAACCACAGAATTAATTAACAACAATTTG
Organism: Protaetia brevitarsis; assembly: GCA_004143645.1. Taxonomy (NCBI): domain Eukaryota; kingdom Metazoa; phylum Arthropoda; class Insecta; order Coleoptera; family Scarabaeidae; genus Protaetia; species Protaetia brevitarsis. The sequence goes on from RXPK01001436.1 coordinate 77,115, forward strand.
ACAGCTGTCAAAAATATTAAACAAAAAGCCATAACGAATCACGCAATTAAAACATCCCTACTAAAAAAAAATATATATCGCCTCCAAAACGACACATAATAATCCAACTCTCAGAGCTCCCTAAAATCTTAACAACCCACGCTAACTGTTTAATACGTTTCTATACGGTGGCGACATCTTCAGCGTTAGCAGTCGCCTGTCCGTCTGACACAGATCTTTTTCGAGTGGCTCTCCTTGTCTTCTGCACGCGCTCTAACGGCCACGGCACACAATCGATACACGATCTGAAAGTAGGCTACGCAACCATCCGGTCGGTGTGGAAGGGGTAAGGCGGGGGTAAGACGCGGCGTGTAGAAGTAAGGAGAAGGGGGAGAAGGTGACGCGAGGGTGGGCTCGCCGACGAAGAAGTTGTTAGGCGAAAAATCTCGAACGTAAAGGTGCAGGTAGTGCACAACTAGGAGAAGTTGATGATAGGGCATGAATTTTAAATTTCAAAGGTATGCAGGGGGGGGGAAAAGATACGCTCTAGAGTCTTCGAGGGCGACTCTCGAAGGGGGTGGAGGGTTGTTAGATGTGGATTAGCGAGATAGGAGCGCGCTATATTCGATTAGCGAAGGATTAACATCTTTTTTAGCGAAAATATAGATACAGGCGAACCTACGCGAAGTGGCCACTTCAAGCGCAATAATATTTATATAAATGATATCTTAAATATATAAAATCCATGATAAAAGAAGTTAAAAATCAACGCGATTACGATCTATCGAAAACTGCAGAATTTATTTCTATAACAAAATCTCACCGACATAAATGTTGATACAGACGGACTTTTTTTCACATCCCAATGCTTTTGGATGTATATTGACGATAATTTCGTCTTTCAGGAGGCGTTTAAGACTGCATAATTATGTTTGGTGCGGGTTATTTTAAGCTTGTAAGCAAAATATGATCTTCTTTTAAACGCATAACAATTCTTATCTTATTAATGAATTCATGGATATTAGGAGCGGTATTTTTGATTTATTTAAATAAAAATATTTGTTATAAATTGACTTGGAACGCCGATATCACACGTCTAGTAAAATTTTTATTATTTTTTACATGTCAAACATTTTTGAATTGATTTTAATGCAAACGCTATCAAAAATCAATTAATAAATCAACTATCCTGCTTTTCCATAACAGTTCACGTGCTTCAAATTCCTATAAATCTATTGGGTTAGCCACGACTTGCTTGATGACTTTGATAGTTTGCTTTATACGGCCTGTGAAATCATTCAAATTTACCAGAGATAAAAATTTACATTGAATTCAAGGTAAGCAGCGACATCTGCCTGACATTTGAGATGATGCATGACAACTACTTTTTTCACATATCAAAATAATAGCAATGACAGGCACAGCTGATTACAGCCGGGTTTATATCAAACTAAATAATACAAAACTATGCAACTAAATCACAATGTAAATTAAATAATCAAGGAAGTGAAACACAACTTTAAAGGACCTTATAGTCCGATTTTTGGCGAAGCAAGCAGATTATTTAGAATAATTTTTAGAAATATTAGTTTCAGGTTGCACTTGTCAAATATGACTTTAACAACACGTTCAATTCATGATTCGACAGGTTGTATAAGAGTTAATCGTTGGACTATATAAAAGCAATAAAGCAAACTGTCAAAGTCATTAAATAGGTCGTGGAATTAGCAATGCCCTTTACAATGATCGTATTAATTAACATTGACACCAGTCATTAATAAGCAATAAACCCTTACATAAAACCAAAAAAATATATGTTTATTATATACAACATAAATATTCCTTCACAAAACGTCATCACACCAAACATCTAATTCACCTCAAATCCACCGTACTTCCAATTTTATTCTTGATCCGCAACAGCATCGTGACGAACCACTTATCCAGCCTGTGGATCGCGTCAAACTCCCTGATAGCTTCAGTGAGAGCATCGATATTTTCTTCTTCAACATTATCGATGATTTTAGACACCAGTTTATATTCCCTGGTTTCCTTCAAAGCCGGATATTTCTGGACATAAGTTTCCAAACTGAACCTAGCCGCGACGGTATCCACGCATAAATGACAGAGCATCGCTCTGAAGAAATATTCCTTAGCACAGTAACGCAGTAGGGTACTCTCCATAACGGAAGCAGCAACTTGTTCGTAAATGATGATGGCTTTTTGGTAGTTTTCCATCTCGGCCGAATATGCAGCGACCTTCAGCAAACATCTGTTGGCGCAAGAAATACTCTCTTCCCCTCTGAAATAATCGGAAGCTTGCTCGAAATGCTGGATAACCTTATCGTAGTCCAGGGGCTCAATTTCGTACATCTCAGCTATGGTTTGGTGATGCTTGGCAGCTACTGTGAATCTGCCCATATCGAGGTATATATCTATGGCTTTCAGATAGCAGTTTTCCGCTGCTCCCAGATTGAATTTCTTAAAGCAATGGCCAGCATCTACGTAAGCCGTGGCAGCCTCATGCCTGCTGTTGGCTTTGACCAGGATGCTAGCTCCTTTGAGGAAACTATCGGCCGCTTCTTCCCAATTCTTGGTAATTTTGAATAGATTACCGGCTCTCTGGTAGCATTCCGCCGCTTCTTCCGTTTTGGATCTACTGCCGAAGAGGAAACCCCAAAAACTCGCCTGTTGAGATAATTTCTTTTCGGCTTCGCGTAGAAGTTTATCGGCCTTTTCTTTGTACATGTCCATAGCTCCGGGCAAATAGAACTGTCAAATTTGAAAGATAAACTCCTCTAACACCATATATCTTACGAATTTTAAAATGAAAACGATTTGATACGAATATTTTTTGTTAATTTAAAGCGAATCTGTCAATATCAGGTTATAGTCGATTACGTTAAAATGCTTATACATTATGTCAAAGTTGTTTTAAGTTTTAAATTGTAATCGATACAACGCCATCTGTGAGAAACGCCGGCAAACTAGGAATTTACACCCAATGGGGATCTAAGTGGCCGAATAGCACAACTTCCGCTACCGAAAACATCAAATTTGACAGTTCTATTACGACAAATGTCATCATCAGTAACGTCAATCCGCAATCCAGATATTCCATAAAAATGTTAATCCTGACGCGAGTTTCCTACAATCTCACCCGGATATTATTGCAGAGGTATCGCCAGCGCGGCTTTTTCAATGTAAAAAATCGCAACACCGCCAAACAATTCATATTGGCCGCTTTCTACGCCACTAAAGGTAATTTCTTTCGGTCCCCATGTCCTTAATACTGAATCAATTGATATGCTAAAGGTGTCGACGTTGATAAGAAAGAACCTATAGCCGAGATGGCCGAAGAAAAGGTCGAAGAGAGGGAAAAAGAGGAAGACGCAGCGGAACCAGAAAAGATTTCCGTCTCTCCTTCGTTGAGTTCCACTATAATATCGACTGTCACGCAAACCGGTTCCACCAGCTCCAAAGATGAAGAATCCGACAGCAAAGGAAGTGACGATTCTTCCTGGCAGGCCATGAAATATACTTTTACGATATTCGGAGTGACTTTCACTGCGGTTGGGCTGTTTCTGTTGATAGAATTTGGAGCCCCGAGCGTCGATGAAGATGGTGAAACGATCCAAGACGAATATTCAAACAGGGCACTGCCTATCCAGTACGTTTATAGGACTTTGAAGCAGATGAACTATTATAGAAAGGTAAGATGGTTCATTTATTTAAGTTGGGACTAAAAATTGAGCAAATTTTTTAAAAGTTTATGTTAACAATAAGTCCAGAAACATTTAGGAAGTAAGAAATAAGAAATTCACTATCA
>RXPK01001437.1:0-164372 GCA_004143645.1 Protaetia brevitarsis
TGCGTACCAGTTAAGCACTGCTTGGCTGTTCAGAAAAGTAGTGAAAAGCTATGGGGTCAGGAAACCGTATACATAATCATAGGATCAGAATAACATTGGTGTGAGTATGTTGGAGTAAATATTGTTTTTATTTTCTTCATTAGTTATATTTCTAGGAACTTAAAAGAGTATGTTAACTTAATGTGATAAGAAATTCTTTATATCAAAATTAATTTAATTTTAACAGCTTTTTGGTGATATTTTACCACTTAAAAGGGAAATGGAGACGGTTTTGTGATTTCTTTTCTATTTTTTTTTAATAAACCATTTTTTTTATTTTAAACTAATATTTACAGTGGTTCTTTGATTTACCATTAATCCATACTTTTTACAATAGCTTGGGGAATTAATGTACTGCATTTGATCATTCTAAGCTTGGCTATGGGGGATATTTTTTAAGTCATATGTGAAAAATATAAAAGTAAAAGGATGCTGTCGAGAATTACAGCCGACAGAAGCTGAAAAGATCGGTACTAAAATATATGTCTTGGATATTGGTTATTCATTGGTACTGGAAAACTCAAAAGCAGTTGAGGAAAGTTTTTCACTTGTAGATTTGAAGTGGTTTTACCCAAATTCCATCTTTTCTACTCTGCACAAATTTCAACTCGTTCTTGTATGCTGTCGACTCCACCCAATTATAAAATCGCCTTCTTTAATTATTCAGTATATTTCTGGCATTCGTCATTCTTTTCATAGTCTTTATACACTTCTTAGCAGACTTTCTTGGCTACGTTTTTGGGTATGAATTTATTTAGTCTGTGTGTGGAATAAAAACTCTGATTTTACATTTTCAGACGTAGCCGTTTGATTCTAAATTCTGCAGTGTGGCTTAAGAAGCGCATAGAATTGGAGAGTTTTATTTGAATAATTTGTCCATTGTACCTTCGTGAGTCATATTTTTTATTCAGAAAATTGAAAATATAATAATAGATTTTTTACATCTATAAATCTTTTTCTGTTAGTTACTACCACTTAAACATAAAAGAAGCGACAAATGTAAAATATTAGAGTACAGTCCTTAAGTTCATACCTTGAAAATTCACAATGAAAATGTCGAAATACGAAAATCTCATTTAATTGTCGCAGTTTTAGAGCACCAGACATATATTTTCGCAGATTTATTATTTCCAGTATCATTGACATAAAAAAGTGTTTCTGCATTAAAAATGATATTGAGGCGGGAAATTTAGGCTTGTTCATTGTCCCCTATTGCGGAGATCATTCTCGACCTCCCCTATTCTCTGTTATACTGGATATTTATTTGGTTTCGACTACAATTCATTTTTTTTTAATATGTAAATCAAGAAAGAATACAAATAATTTAGTCACACTGTACTAGTAGTATTGCGCAAAGATACAAGAACGATTGAATGAATACTGTTCATAAATTTGAAACTATAAAGTTAGGATATATAAATAAGACATTTAGAATATGTATACGGAAGGAAAAGAGAAAGAAGTGAGTTACTTGGGCATATGACTAATTAACATTTTCATTATAATACATAGGTTAGATTTCAAAGAATTCTCTTTATATTTTTTACTTAGCTCTAGTATTTGCTTATGTTACGAAAGTACGATTTGGCAACTCCTTATGCGTTATGTATTGTTAGCCGCATTCAACTTGCTCGTAAGCCAATCCTGTATGTGCGATTATTAAATATAAAGTGAATCTAGCACAGCTAACTTATTTACGTATCGATATAACTGCAAAATACTTACTTCTCTTTGTAGCTTTCGTTTCTCTGCCTTGAGCGCCTCTTCCGATTTTTCGGAAACCTCCGCGGCTGATTTGTATCTAATCACTTGACTCTCTAATCTAGCAACCGTTGCTTGTAACGTAGCCACATCCTGTTCAGCTTTCTGCGAGCGGAACTTGTATTCCGCTAATTGTTTGCTGACTTCCCCTGCAAATCAAACAAATATTTGTAGCAAATGTTTAATATAAGCATTGTTTATGGACAATTCTTGCGAACTTATTAAAAAAATCTTCCAATAATTATTTTCATTCTGCATAGAGTGTTCCAAAACCCATAAAAGTATCAAAGTTGTGTTTTTGTAAATGGAACCTTTGTATATTATTTGTATTTTTGAATTTTCGGATCACGATAATATATTTTAACAAGTTTTATAACACTTTAAGCTCAAGCTTTTTTAAACAATTTGTGTTTTGTGAAAATATAACCTAATTTTCATATTTAGGTATATATACAGGTGTACACTAATTAAATGTATTTGCCCAAGAAAAAATACAAAAGTATAGTGGATAAGTCAGAAATGTATGCATGCATATTATGGAGTTTAATATATGTAGATAAAATGTAAAATTAGATTAAGCAGATATAAAATTAACATAAAAAGACGCCAAACATATGGGACAACCAAATATTCGTCAAGCGAATAAATGCAATTTTCAAGCAAAAGATTTCGCAAAGTAGATTTAAATCTTTTTAAGGTTTGTAGTCTCTTAATAGCATCGCGCAACAAGTTAAAAAGGCGAAGTCCTACCCAAATTGGAGATCTCTTAGTGATTTTCAATAGATTTAGAGGCAATCTGAAATTTGCTTCATTTCTCGTGTTGTATGAAAAACATCAGAATTTAGCCGAAATTTATTGCTATTATTATAAACATACACTAGGGTTTCTAGAATAATACCACTAGGGTAGAGGCAATATACCAAATTTCTTGAACTATGGTCTGCATGTTTAATTGCTAGTTATGCCTGCGATGCAACGAATTATTCGTTTTTGAGCAAGAAAAACATCATGCGCATGCGGCGCAGAACCCCAAAAGACAATACGGTACAACATTCTGGTGAAAACCTGCCCATGATAAAATGTTACCAAGCAATTGTGATTCAATACTGCTTAAGATTCAGGATCTGATAGCACGACATATTTAAACTGTGTATTACATGACGGCAATGGTTATATCAGTTAAGTATTTCACCCGAAAGCACCCCAAGCAGGTTAGCAGAAATTTTGCGTTTTAATAGGTTGCCATTCAAGGTATTGTTCACGTTAAAAATCCATGAAGTCCACTGTGCCATTTATAAAAAGTAAAAATAGGGCTGGGCCCAGAACCGAACTCTGAGGTACTACCAAACACGTCGGCAGAACAGAAGAATACAAAGACTTGTCGACATTTCTTAATCTAAAGGCAACTTACTACGCACCGTCAGACAGAAATGATCTAAACCAATCGGCAACAACCCCCCTCATGTCCTAACACTCAAGCTTCTCTACCAATATTCCATGGTTAAGGCAGCCAAAAGCCTGTGTTAAGTCACAGAATACTCCCGCTGGGCACTCACCAGTGTCTAAACGATTATTAACTTCGTTCAGAAATGAGTAAACAGCAGTAATGGTTAAGTGCCCCCGGCTAAAGCCATGTTGACTATCCGACACTACATTGTTACAATTTAAATGACCCACCAACCTGTCAAGCATGGCGTATTCGAAAACTTTTGAAAAATCAGAACTTAGAGCAATTGGGCGATAATTTGGGATATCGTGTCTGCAATTCTTTTTATGAATTTTAGGAAAAGCTCCACAGCCAACAGACAAGTTAATGGAGCTACGTTAGGGGTTGAGCCAATAAGGGAGCCACACAACGAAGCAAATTGCAGGGGATATAGTCCAGAGTTTATTCGTAAACCTTTACGAAGAATTTTATTTCGTGGTAGCAATAAACAATGCAGAAATGGCACACAACAAACAAACATAACCCAATAAAGGAACACCTAGCGCTAATAATCTGACTCGAGCATTCAAGTATGCCTTCATTGCTAGTAAAACGAACCAAGTTGGTTTTACCTATTACCTATTGCGGTATACGTACGGTATATACAAGAGGATCTTGAAGGGAAATAAAGCGGTGGGGCCACTACAAATATATTGAGGACAAAAAAATATATCGCGCGCAGCAACAATAAGCGACAGTTTTGTTGACAGATGTTTGTGATATTTTCCAAATGTTTAGTAAATGGATGTGCACATATGTAGTTGCAGAAGTGTGCTGTAATGTATTGTTTCTTCGATTTTGCCGTATACCTGCTCCAAATAGATGCACACAAAGTTAAAGTTTCCATATCGCAGGATCTGCCAAATCATCCTTCATTGGATATTGCATTCATGCGGTGTATTTCATTATTCTATGGGGATTGGTTTACAAAAGTTTAAAAAAAAAGTGCAAGTTCTAGTGTGTTCGTCAATTTATATAAGGCAACAACCGAACTTAGTAGTGTAACTTAGTGCAACTGTAATTAGCTGTGTTGCGCAACAACAACAAAATGTGAAGTCATCTGAGCCAATATTTGCAATTCAATTACTTCAGTTCAAAGTTGTTCCGACGAAATGAATGGATGATTTAGAGCGATGTAAATCATATCTGCTTGTAAATACGGTACGTATATAAAGTGATATAGTACTTTTTTGTGCGATTTTATGCTGTCAAAACAAATTTATAAATATTCATCGTTTCTTGCATAGATAGGATTAAAATATCGATTTAGGATTATATACATATAATAATCTTGCCGGCAGTACGGCTGAGAAGGAAGGGTGAATCATTGCCAATCTTGTGAGTCAAGCAGCAATATGCGGACAACACTTCTCAGCGGCTCGGTGTGTTCAGGCACCCTAGGCCAATGGTCTTCAAGCCCTGTAGTGCTGAGTTATATACCGCAGTCGACAAATTTTAATTTTAGTATAAGGATCTTATACTATGCATAAAATGATCTTGCAATACGCACCGATGCGTGTATTGGGCATTGGGCATGTATGTGATGGAAGATGCAGTTTTGTGTATGTTTCAATTTTAAAGCGGCGTGCTCTTTCCTAGTCTCTGATTTCCTACACTATAATTAAATTTTGACGATTACAGTATATATAATAATGTTAATAAATACTGAAATGAAATATTCTCTGTATAGCATTCTTTGCCTATATTCTTACTTCTAGTAAATTAGTAAAACTTTGTTACTTTAATAACATAATAAGTATAATTTCGTTTAATCCCCCTAATCGGCGCAGTGGCGTTAGGTTAAGTTGAAATACGTATAGTATCACTTATTTCTCTGTGAAAAATAAATCCTTGGAATTTTACACAGACCATTGTTGCCAAAGCTTTATAATTACCTGTATGCGTATGTATTACTGAATATAGATAGCTACTATACGGAATAAGATTGATCGCAAACGTTTCTCTTAGTTCATCAACTATATCCGTTCATAAACACAATGTAAGCAACCCATGTTTGCTAAGTGTATTTTGAGTTGTATATTTTGATGTGCTAAAAACAGCTGTTTCAATTTACCGAGAATTTTTCACAATAATGTTTATTTTTGTATAATTTTAGTTTAAGAGTTAATTGTATGATTTAATTAATTAAGTGTTAAGTTTCTTAAATTAATTTCATTAATTTATTTGTCTTTTGAATGTTGGCGTATTGTTTGTACAACTGCATTGTACGTTTTTAAGAGAGCCATTTTTGTAAGAAAAACAACTGTAGAATTTTGTTCGAGAGTTCCTTGTTCGACTGTTAACGTGAATAGATGTATTTTTGTATATTATTGATGCCATTTTGTAATTCATTTTGATATTCTAAATTTTCGCATAAATTGAATTTTATATAGTCCATCAAGAAATTCATTTAGTAATAATTGTTAATATATTGACCTGTACACGTTGTAGCTATAAGATCATTTATTATGTTTGTGCAGGAAGATATATTTTAGTTGTAATTTTCTTATTATAGTTTAAGAGTTAATTTTTCGTTATTCAATTTTGCTGTTTCATTTTTATTTATCTATCACCTGGGTTTGGGTGAGTAGAAGTTTTGTTCTTGCACTTAGTTTACGATTTTATAGATTTCTAGTAATTGTCCACGTTTAATTTATTTTAATTTGAACCCACGTGGATTGATATTGGTATATTTAGGATTATTTTCCTGAACAAACAGAACTTTTTGTTTTGGATAGGAAATAGCATTGTCCTATTGTAATTTAGAATCAAGTGCAGTTTTTAATTTAGGCCAGAACCTTCAGCTCACGGTCTTTTTCTGCACAATCTGTAATTTTAACCCTTTTTGAAAAATAAATTTGTTTGTTAATTATCTTCGTTGGGTTAAAAATTCTGTTATTTTATTTTATATTAAAACTTTTCAATTTTTTGGGTAATTAAGAGTCTGATTTCATTCACTCACAATTTGCTTTTCGTGGTTAGATTCAAGTTTCAATTCGGGAGGGTAACTCTGAGGTTAATTGTTCTTTTGCGTTCTTTTAAAATTTTATCCGTTGAGCTAGCTATTTTAATTTTCTTTTTCATTTTAAAAATTCATTGTGCAATTTCATTAAATTCAATCAGTACACAGCAGTACGTATGTCGGCACTAGTAGAGATAAGTTTTCGAGGTATATATATTCAAACAAAGCGGGGAGGGATGCGGCTGGCGACTGTAGAGGACGCCAGCTGATATCGCTCACTCTTAAGTATTTAAAAAATGAAAATTTGGATAGTTTTTCATGAAATTCAAATTATTCAAAAAAACATTTTAGGAGTTCAGGTGTTATAAATCTTATTGAAACAAACACTTATTTTGGTCGGAGAATCCAAAAGTGCAATAATATACAGGGATTTCATTTACAAAAACACAACTCTTAAAAAGTAACCATAAATAGACACCCAAAATAAAGCTTTTTGAGCGTCACGTACTTTGACTACAATATTTCAAGTCGTACAGTGTGAATAACCCTGTATATGTCAATTCTGTTCCAATGTTTGTAGTTCTCGTTGTATTCGTTACATTACAGGTATATCACAAGCAATATTTCGCTTGTGATTAAACGAACTATGTGAATGCATTAATTTTTTTTTAACCCGGAGACAGACAAGATTCAAAACTGTTTTTTTAGAAGACTTTGCGCTTACTTTGTATATCCGCAGCATCGTAATATCCTTCGGACGTCGGACCGTTCAAAGTGATACCAGACGCGTTAGACTTCCGGCGCTTGCTCCTTTCTTCCTCCAGCTCCAACTTCAGATGACTAATTTGATCTTGGAGTTCGCCCTTCTCTTTCGCGAATCGTGCCAGCCGAACATCTATATGTTTAAAAATATAATTTGTAATTTACAAAATCGAATTAAAGAATTTTGTTTTGAATCAGATTTTCTGACAGAAGAAGATGTTGTCTAATGAAATATTTTTTTTATATATAGCGGATATAGCAAAAAATAACTTATAATTTACATAATATAAAGAAATTGTAAGTGAAATGCAGTATTTATGCTTCTAATAAACTTTTTTTTTGACATTTTGTTATAATATTTAAAATTTAAAGTTATATTTTGTTTCTGCTACAAGCGAAGTTTAAAATAGTCAATGTTGCAGAAGGGTGATATTGGTGATTAATGATGTTCGAGATCTATTTAAAAATCAAAAAGCGCTCACTCTTTTCTTTTTCTTTAGCATCTTCGCTTGGTGCTATAGAAAAAAAAATAAATAAGCAACTAAAACCTCTTTAATGGTGAATTTGAATTTTTTGTATGAAGCGCTTGGGTGTTTTCTAGCCTTCATCAACTTTTCTATTCTTCTCGGCGCAACATCGGTTTTGCATACCGTCCTCCAAATTGTTAGCATAATACCAAGGAAACACAGTTAATAATATTTTTTATACGCCTACTAGATTACACCAACGTTTGTTTCGACGGTTGATTCACAAAAAACTGATTTCTTTTAAGGAACATCATGTCTTAATAATTGAATAATTGTAAATTTACAGTAAATCAGTAACTCATTCTTAATTTTATCAAAATATAGAGAAGAATAAGAATAAGAATGTTTTACACGATTCCGTAAATTGATTGCATTTTGTATCCTTGAATTTATTGTTGCATTTAATATATAATTATTAAGGCCTCGGCCAGGTCATGGGTTATTATTACGCCTGCTTTCGATAATTTCTATCAGTATTGAACTGGACACATTTTTCAATAGTGTGTATTTCCGCCTGGAAGATACTTGGGTATTTTCCCAAGTTTTGGAAGTACTTGGTTCTAGGCCCATATATTCCTATTCCAGTTCCCTCTGCCTTTTGGAGCCTTCAGTGTACCATTCGTTATGATCCCAGTCGTTCTTCTTATTAAGCTTTGTGGTGAATTCTTTCACAAAGCTCAATTTTTTGACATGTCATCCCGGGGCATCTCCCAGGTTTGATCACCGTTATGAGGCCTACGCCTCATCGTTCCTTCCTTGATCATTCTGAGTGTAGTTCTTTTTACCACGCCCTCTGCCACAATATGGAGAGGGGTAAGATCCAATACTACCTCGATAGCTGTTTTGGGCAAGTTTCATAGTCCCAGTCATGTAATCTTTGCATTTTCGAGAGGTTAATTCTCGCGGTTGCCAGATTAGTTCTTTTGCTCCAACTTACTAATGCATAAGTGATAAAGCGCAGTATTTTTGGGTTATATTCCCAATTTTTTCCTGCAAAGTTTCTGCATACCAACAGGGCTTTTTTGGCCTTGTTGACATGTGAGATTATGGTTATATTTTCGCGGTTCTGCATTCCAAGTAGATTTCGTTCAACTTAATACTTGGTGTTTATTTTATAGTCCTTTCAACTTAACAAAGCACCTTCGTCATCGTTAGATAATGACGTTGCATTTTGAAATGTCCGATGCACTTGTTCATGCAATTAGCTGATACTATTTAGACAGATTAGTTCCTCGCAATTGAGGCGTATTTTACAAAAATAGCATATGTCCAAATATATAATTTTTCAGAAATTACAAACAATAATTGACAGAAATGTGTAAATTTCTTATTATTTGCGAGTATTATACGAGACTAAAAAAGTAGGTAGAGAAAAACAAAAAAATTATGCGTAGGCATCTCATTTTCTTGTTAGATAGCACACTAAACTTAATTTTGGAACTTTTGGATGTATGCTGTTTTTGTAAAACACGCCTCGATTGGTTCGTCATGTTATCTGTAACAATCAACCAGAACCAGTATTACCAGTAAAAGGAAAAAGAAAACAGTTTTTTTGCTGCCCTAATAAATGTAATTAATATGTTTCTATAAAATGGCTAAGCGCTATAATTTGAATGTATGTAATTTACAACAGTATTTGTAATAGAAAAACAAAATTTGGAAATGTATAGGACATAAATTCACATTTTTTGACATAGTCAATAAACAACAATCAATACAAGGACCTATACGCTGGGATACTGGTATATCTACTGTAGAGTGTGAATTTTGTATTACAAGTGATTAAGAATTTAATTCTTAGTCGACAATTTAAGGCCATTTCAACGTTATGGGAGGAAATATTATTTTTAAACGGTACTATGTTAATTTTTAAATTTCCGAAAGTGAACGATATGCACACTAATACCATAGGAGGACTCACCTAAACTACCTTCTCCCGCATTATCCAGCAATTGTGCGTTCTCTGCACTAACCAAAGCCTTCTTTGGCGTACCTAAACCGTTCACAGCCCCATCCGACGTTTCCTCGCACAAGGAATCGTCGCCAACAATCACCAGACCTTTCTCCGCTATGAGCCTGTCCCGTTCCGCAAGCTCAGCGTTCGTCACAGCCAATTCCTCCTTCAACCTGGCGGCCAGCCGTTTCAGCTGGTCATGCTCTCTGCACTTGTCCCTGTGTTCCCGTTTCAATTGCGAATGCTCCTCTTCTAGTTCCTCTAACCTGTTATAAAAACAGGATACCGCGAGGTTATACTCTTCTTGAGTAAGAACAGGAATTATCTCACCTATCTTTAAGTAGCTCCAGTTGATATGTCTGCGCGGCCTTGTCGTTGTCCCAGCTGCGCGTTCGCCACCATCGCTTTCCGGAATTTCTCCTCGACTTCCTTGAGTTCATGCTGCAAACAGAAATATGTGAGAAGATCGTCCGATAGCATAACACTCGCGCGGAATACCGAACTGCTAAAATGTTCCATTGATTTAATCGAGAAGGTATTGTGTAAGCGATTGTTTGGACCTGGTTCAAGCGCTGAGTGTTTGCAAACATTTTTCAGAGGGTATTCGTATGTACGTGAAATCTGATACACATTTGATGAAATAATGATGACTCAAAGCTAATAGGAAATACTATTTTTACGTTTACAATATGAAGTCACTCATTCTTGCGCATAAGTTGTTACGAATAAATTTTTACGTGGTGCTTCATAATGTGCATTTCAAAAATAAACGCTTATTAGTTTAATATTAATGAGTTATAAAGGTATCCCAAAATTACCGCAAGTTTTGAATTAAATAGAAAACACAGTTTTTAGTCTTTGATTGTTATTTTTTTATTGAATCATAAAGTACATAGGATAGAGTTATTTATGGAATAACACATCGAGAAAATCGCCTCCACGGCTTTGCATACACATACGCACTCGTTTGTCGAAATTTTCCATGACCATTCTGCATAAATGTGGCTGAATTTCGTTGATGCAGCGTTGAATATCCTCCTTTAATGCACGGCTGGTTGTGGGCTTGTTGACACAGACCTGTGATTTCAAATAACCCCATAAAAAGAAATGGTGTTAAATCACACGATCTAGGGGGCCAATTCTGATCACCGAAACGAGAGAGTACACGACTTGGAAATGTCTCATGCAGTAATTGAATTGTTTCGCGGGCTGTATGGCATGTGGCAACGTCTTGTTGAAACCACATATTGGCCACATCAATATCATCCAATTTCGGCAGAAGGAACTGTGTTATCATGTCGCGATATCGAGCACCAGTAACAGTCACTGTTTGACCAGCCTCATTTTCAAAAAAGTATGGTCCAATTATGCCTCCAGCCCAAAATCCACACCAAACAGTGACACGTTGTGGATGCATTTGTTTTTCGACAATCACATGTGGGTTCTCAGAACCCCAAAAGCGGCAATTTTGGCGATTAACAAAGCCATCAAGGTGAAAATGTGCTTCATCGCTTAGGATGATTTTGCTCGAAAAATCAGCATCCATTTGTTGATGTTCAATAATCCATTCAACGAACTCTCTTCGCTGTGCATGGTCATTAGGCTTCAGTTGTTGTGTTAATTGAATTTTGTAAGCATGGAGACACAGATCTTTAGTGAGTATACGCTGTAGAGAGCTTCTTGAAATTTGCAATTCTTGTCCACGACGCCGAATTGAGGTTCCTGGATTGTCACCGACACTCTCACGCACTGCTTCGATATTGACATTTGAACGGCTTGTTTTTGGACGACCAGTGTGTTTGGCGTCTCCAACGGATCCAGTCTCCCTGAATTTTTCAATTAATCTCTTCACAGTTGACGAAGTTAAAACACTATTCCGACCATATGTTGTATGAAATTTTCGAACTGCGGCCGCCAAGCTTTCATTATTTTTTGAAATATTGTTCAATAATGAAGACACGTTGTTCTATCGTGTAACGCTCCATTTTTACTAACCCTAAACTGTCAGCTGTCGAATTGTTTTTTTTTTTCGGGGTTGCCAACACTTTACTGCACAAATGGCGGCAAATTCAAATCTTGTGTTCATTTTGGGACACCTTTTACATCTAGATTTAAAAATCATATACATATAATACAAGATTTTTACAAAAGAGTATAATTTATTGATGCATTTGGTACTGATTTCATTGTCAGTATTGATTCTTGATTTCATACTATGCACACCTTGTCTCAAAATTAGGAGGACTAGCGAAAGTGGATCGCTTGTGGCTTTACACTGCAAAATTTTATTAACGTGAGCAACTTATAAAGAAATTTTGACGGAAACCAGGTAGTTGTTTAATCTTATAAAATAACCTGTAAAGATGAAAATACTTGAGTATTTAACGAAGAGTTCCTGCGAGCAGGCCATTCATGACCTGGTTCGTTGAGTGGAAATTGTTTCGGCAACAAAGAAATCGCACTAGCAACCTTCTGGGACATTGAGGGCGCCTTTGACAGGGACAGTTCCTGTCGATGGAAAGGGCTCTGTGAAAACGTGGAGTCGAGCCAACGATTACGAGGTGGATCGGGCAACATGGTAACAAACAGAAAGGTTCACGTCTCCCAGAACCCCTGCACAATCAATGGCCCGCAGTGTAATGTTAATTACATCTGCTATATATGACGTAACTTCTAATTCTTTTATGACGTATTGTGTTCAGAGGATGGCATAAGCCGAAACCGGTCGACAGTGGGTAGGGTAGGTTAGGTAGAGGTAACCTGGTCAATGAAAAATTTCGATCCCTTATAGTTAAATTATGCAAACGTGGCAAATTAAACAGAAACAGGTGAATTATTATCTTTGTCATGCCAAAGTCGGTGAGTGAAGGAATTGTAAAGAGATGCAATTATACATCCGTTTGTGAAGCCGCAAATGGATCCGACCGCTAGATGGCGTTATATGCCTTACGGGATCCGAGATTTTGGAACTTACGTCAGTCTTACTGGACTTGCGTAGTGTCGGTAACATCAATTCAGTACGACGATTAACACTAGCTGAGTAAGAAACTTGATATCACCACACGATCTGCATTAGCGAGAAATTTGAATGTAGTATCAGTAGTGTTACTGTTTGTCAAGATGACTAATGTTTCGAAATCCTTTTCTCAGTACCGTAGTTTTATCTTATTCGAATGCTATTTTATGAATATATATCCATATTCGTAGAACGGAGTAATTCCATACAGTAATATACTAAAAACTGTAAATTAAACTTTAATTATTCCCAATGTTTAATTTGAAAAGAATAAAGCATAAAACAAACATTTTGCTGCCTGATTGGAACCCATACGGACGAATTATAATCCTTAGTGGTAAAGAGTCTGAGGTATACGATGTCAGTACGGATTTGCAAGCTATAGTTGCGTATTTAGGTACTTATGTGTGTAAAACTATATTGGGCTTTAAAAAATTAACGTCTAGCCATCCACGGCTAATATTTTATAAAAATACTCCAAGGGGTTCCGCACTGTCAACTGATAAAACCGCGGCAAAATTTTCGAGTTCTCCTTGTTAGTGAGCAACAAATATAAATTGTCGAATTTTAAGCAATAATGCGGTCAACTCACTCGTAATTCTCTAAGACTTCCACCGTCTTCCAAGGAATCTTCCGAACTCCTTCTACTGGACAGGTACCTGGAGCCGGCGGTGCGTGGGGTCCTCGCAACTGGTTCGGATAACATATCGAACTGTCTATCGGCATTTTCCTCTTGTTCTTTCTGTTGTCGTTCCAATTCTCGCATACGGATCTCCCTGGCTTCAGCGCGAGCTTGTCGCTTGGCCAGCATACGCGCCTCCGCCTGAAAATAATGATCCCGAATAAGCTAATGCATCTTGATTTGTATAACAATATAACAAAAGGATAATGGGGAGAATTAAGGCCCTACTAGTTCAAGAACCACTTTTCTTCCAGTAGCCTCAAAAAACCTTAAAGAAAGGGTTGATGACCTCCTCAAAATAATTGGATTTACTAATTTAATTGATTACAAACGACATCTAGAAGGCGCAATAGAATCGCCCTCAAATTATATGCACACTTAATAATAAATCTTGCGGTGAGTGATTTATTAAACACGTAACGAATATTAATGGATTTTCAAGTTATTGTAAATATGAAAATATCGATAATGCTCATCAGTATTATATTTATACAGTGACCGGCATAAATATTGCAACATATGGGACTTTTTTTATTATTAAACTATTCCAAATTTTTCTTGGGGGGATAGGTTGTGCATGGCTAGGAACCCCAAAATTTATTTTGACATACGTCACGCGATCACTAGTATGGCGGTAAATTTAAAAAAATGTGCCATGAATTTCCAAAAAGTGAGGTTAGATGACAAGATATCCAAAAAAGTTATTTCAAAAAGTTGCTTAGAATTCAATTCTGAGGCTATGTGCAAATTTTTGTAAAGATACTTTAAAAAAATTAAAAATCACAATTTTTCCAAATATTGTTTAATTGAATTACATATTTCCATTTTTCGTTTTTAGCAGCTCACCTACAGTAATATTTCTAAATCTGGTTGATACTCAAACAATTTTGTCAATGTTTGCATAATTAACACAGTGAAAACTGAAAAGTACTGTATCTAGAAGTATGTGCATGTTTTGTTTTCCCTACAGCGCTACCCAAATATGCTTATATTTTTTAATCTAATTGATGTCTGCCCACTTGACAAAATTTAAATTTCCCACAATTATTATTAGTAACTTCAACATTGAAACAGGAAATTACCAATGGTTTTATATTAGATTACTAGTTATTTTGATTGAAGTTACTAAAAATAATTGTGGGAAATTTAAATTTTGCCAAGTGGGTGATGATTTCATCTCAATTTTTTGATTCGCTCCGGCTTTCTTCTTTGATATTAAATAATGAAGGAGATGTGGCGAGGATGCATTCAAAACCACGATTTTTATATCAGATATTAGAACGAAAACCTCTGCACTCATCAGAAATATTTTTTATTGGTTATAGTAATGGTATGTTTTTATTAATATTATAATAATAAGATAAAATAATATTTCGATTATATATTATAATTAATATTATATATTAATTATTCATTATGTTAATATCGAAAAAAGGAGCCGGCGCGCATTAAAAATAGACATGAAGACAATCATTATGAATCAATTAGATTAAAAAACAGAAACATATTTAGTAAAGCTGTAGGGATGTTTAAAGAAAACAAAACATCTGTTCGTATACAATATTATATTTAAGAATTTAAGGTAACTAATTGAAAAACTTCGAATTGTGCTAACCGAGGTAAGTCGGCAGGGATATATATGTATGGGCCTTTGATGTATTTATTTCTCTCTATTTTATAAGTTCAATGTTTTTCTATGTTTGCTTACTGCCTTCTTCCTTACATTAAAGTAGATTTACTACAAAAAAAAAAAAAAACAGAGAAGGCACATCTGTGTTTATATATTTCGAAGACGGCATAAGCCGTCTACTATCCATGCTACACATATAGGCTCTATTTTATGCTGTAGGCCGTACAATTAGAATGTATCGCTGGTGTACATATTTAGTCCGTACACTAATATTGAGTTGGTCGATAATTTATATTTTTTTTCCGGATCTGAATCCGAGAACCGGATGCGGATCCGAAAACCGAATATTAGATTCAGATAGTGGATATCAGCAGTACTAGTTCACATGCTTATGCAATAGCGTAGTCGCCCATTACTAACATGATGTAAGGGATCATTGCCCGCGACAAGTGCAGTAGTATATCGTCAACATACAAAAATAACGAAAACCTGATAAAATCAATAATCTCATTGATAAAAATAAGTATATAATAATAATACATACAACTTAAATTAAGATATGGTAGTCTTCGTTGATTCTTTACACTGAACCTTTACATTAATAAATAACATTAAAATGCTTGGTTAATTTACGACTAAGCAGTATGAAGTACGAATAAATACAAAACAAAAGATGGTAAAGAAAAAAAAATTATCCAAAATATAGGTATATATTTTCAGAAAATTTCGTTTTTTTTTAAGTTAGAAAAATTTCAAATAATGGCAATGTTATTTTTATATAAGGTATCCCCTCCTGAAAAAATAAATTGCAAAAAGAATCTTAGTACTTTGTCAGTTTTTGTAAATTTAATAATGACCGATATAACATTAAAAAAAGAAAACTATAAATCAGTCATTAATTAACGATAGAAAAACATACTACAATGATCTAATTTTGAAATCTGATAATCTGCTTAAAGCTATTTGGCATGTTACCTCAAATATTGTAAGAGGATTAAAGAAAAAGAAAGCAAACGTTTTTAATAAACAAGATAACCCCACAGATGCTGTCAATGCGGTTAATGAGCATTTGAAGATAATGTAAAGACATTCCACAAGTACCTTTTAGTCCCAGTTTAGTAAATGTTTATGAAGCTTTAACTTAATTTAAATAATGAGGGGGGAAATTATTTAACATTGTTACTAGTTTTAAGAATAATAGTTGTCCTAGTAATGATGATGTCACTACCTCACTTTTGAAACAATGTATACATGCTATAGTAAAACCTTTAGTAAAGAAAATTAATAATTCGCTAATCTTTGGAATATTTTCGAAAGTAGCAGTAGTTGTTCCAATCTTCAAGGAGGATAATGACCGTTTGATAGAGAACTGCAGAGCGATTAGCATACTCTCTTGTTTCTCAAAAATCTTTGAACAAATGTAAGTTTTCGTATTATTGCTTTTTTTAATGAGAACAATTTATTCTATGCAAACCAGCATGGTTTTATGAAGGGCAAATCTATTGCAACCGCCCTTTTTGACTACCGTGACGCAATTTATAAGGAGGATGGTAGTAGCATTCCTCTAGCGGTCTGGAGTTTGAAAATGATCAATCAAAATCAGAATGCATTGAAAAATGGTTACAGGATAATAAATTGCAAATTAATCGCGCAAAGTCAGAATTAATTAAGTACGCGTCTATTATTTCGTATCCTTACTATCACTATCAACAGATTGCATTACAGAGAATCCAGAAACGATTTTTGAAATACTTGTCGTATAGAATAGATCCATGTATATCCAGCACGCGGATCAAACTATGAGGACTTATTAAATCGGCATAACTTTAAATCGTTGCAATGCCGAAGAACAGCTGTCAGTGCTAAATTTCTTGCCAACCTAATTAAAGGCGATATGGATTCTCAAACTTTGCTGTCTCAATTGCACTTTACCGTCCCAATTCATGATACCAGATATCCTTACAGCTTACGTATTCCTGCCGCACGATCCAACTTATTGAAACGAGCACCACTTTACCATATGGCAGTTATTGCAAATATCGCTTTCAGTGATATATTAATAATAAGCCTCACACTTCCAAACTTTGCAAATATATAAATTGGTGGATATATTCAATCCTGTATTTATTCTAAGTTTAGCGTAGAACGCTTTCATTTTTTTTTATTATTTACTTTTCATAGTTTGTACCAAAAGTACCTCTTTTTCTTTTTCTTTAAATTGTGTTATTTTTAGTTTAAGCTACACTGTACTTATTGTCGTATTTTGATTTTGTCCTGTAAATGGGTTTCTGTTGGGCAAATATAGATATTATTATTATTATTATTAATATTGTTTAAAACAAAAAAAAAATCAAAATTATCTTACTCAGTTAATATTAAACAATAACTCCTACCCTGTTAGGGATGCTGTGCGTATATTGGGATTCGTAGCAGACGATGCGAGATCTCGTGGACGCGCACACTAGTAATGTAACGAGTACAACCGAATCGTTTCGACTTTTTACGTCTTATTCTTCTCAATTTAAGTTTAGTTTTGAAGTTATTGATGGTTATTCTAATGTCAACTGCAAATTTGTGCTCAAAAGATTGTTTTAGGATCTTCGGTGTGATATATTATACGGTTGCTATTATTATCCTAACTTAAAATACGGAACTATGCTGTAGAGGGGTAGCTGTGATATTACTCGAACATTTGTAATTAAAAAAAAAAAACATTACGTACTTTATATAAACTCAGTTTTAACCAGTCATGTACACTGAGAGAAATATCCTTTTCATTTAAAAGGAATTGCATTAAACCAAAAGTTTTTGCGTTTTCTCTATGGCCAACATGATTTGGTGTTTCCTTGAAACGGAATATAATTTTAAATTCACGTATTTCTTCGGAAATAATATATTTTTAGTTGAAACAGTTTATTGTTTTAAGTGAAAGATATTCATAGTTGATTTTCTTTATTTTGAACTTGAAAACTATGCAGATTGGCAGAAAACCGTAAGCATGTTGATTCAAGAGGTTTTCCTTTTCTTATAACATTTATTCATTTTAGACTTAAGCGTAAACACAACAAAATGCCGTGATCATTTTCAATCGAAATGAAAATGATATCTCTAAAAACCCATGCACTAGGAGGGATTTGCCGTTAGAATGTTGTAAATCCTAGTAGTATTGGGGTTGGTTGCAGTGGCCAGCCTAGCGCACTCTAGTGTGCCGTTAAAGAAATCGTCCTTTCAATGGCGATGACTCCTATCAGATATTGTTCAGTAAATATACAGATTAGTATGTTACGATCGTAGTTTCCAGCCTATTTTGTGGGAAATATTATCTGTTGCTGGAATGAAATAGGAGATGCGCATCTATGCGACAATTTATCTACTACACATAAGTATATGTGCTCATCTGCTGTAATATATGAGGAGAAAACTGCTATACGAAAATAAAATGCGATATTTATTTTTAGTTCCATGTAAATATTTAGTAAATTAATAAATACTGCACTAGCTTCAAATAAATCTACTAACCAAATTATTTGTTTGATTGAATACAGGAATATTTTTAATATTGCTAAATCAAGTAATAATTTACTAACTGCAACCAAATGCACGAAAAATGGTTGAAAACAACGAGATCGTTTTTCCCGTGTATAACAGTTTTAAAACCTTTAAACACTATATACTACTGTAAAGTTCTTTAGCTTATAAGTAAATCAGCATTAACTGAAAAGATTCCAATTATCTCTGAAATTTCTTTAATCTCGTGTGAAAAATATTTACTTTTGTTCATTATTGTTTGTGTATTTAACACTTATGCACGTAGGAACATGAATAAAACTAAAATACTTCCGCGTAAAAAAGCACTCAGCTTGTATATTATTTATAGTTAAATAAATAAATAATTTTGCTCTATCCCCGACACTTTATAGTACACTTACGTTAAATGTTAATGTTTCATATATGAAACTTAGTACTGACCAGGTACGCAGACAAAAGTTGACCACTCTAGTTATTACCACAATTTTAGAGTTTTTTGTTTACTATATGTATAAACAGGTTTTCTTTTACCATTTACCACAACCTTATAGCATTTAGTTTACTAGTAAATAGTTGTAAGAAGTACTACTATTGTGGTAGTTGTTGCACCATAAATATATTGTACAAGTGACTACTTTTGGTAAATTACGATAATATGGTACTTCATACTATACCTCGATAGTTGTCACTATGATAATTAGGGTTTCGAGTATGACATTTCAGAATTATAGTAAATCTTATTTTAGATTTTTCTCTGTTAAGTTAATGTTAAGGCGATAGATTGATTATTTAACTTCAAATATATAATCATTGAAATATCTGTACTACTACTACTAGGTACTAAGAGCTACAAAACCAGACTGAAAATCCAAATTTCACAAAAAAAAAAACGTGGAAGAGGATTTCCTTTCACACACGATTGACATACTTTCTGATCAAACATCCAGGAGAGGGTGTCGTCCAGCACGAGGGTCACGTGCATGGCGCCGGACATAATCAAAACAACAGCCGGTAAATTGTCAGTCACTGCACTCTGACACTATGCGCTCTCTGTGCGGGAGGCTGTTATACGTTCGGCCTTCGGAAGCGCGTGGTTTTCACGTCGAATCCGCTACGCTACTCACTCAACGGGAAATACACGTAGATTTGGGCGTAAATAAAAATACCCTAAACTAAAATATGTCTTCTATTTATAATCAGAACGCTGCTGCGTTACCGCACTGTCTTATTCAATAACTGTCGTCACCAACTAGTGGACGCATTGTACCTTAACAGATATCACTCAACATTGCATGAATGTGTTTATTACTACGAGAAGGAAGTAAGGATCATTACATTACATTCTGCGTATTATTTACGAATTCCGCGAAGATGTAGAACACGTTAGATATCACCATAATTTTTCTTTTGTTGCTTTAATAAACGTGTACGTTATTTCAACATAAAGTACCTGCATTTGTGAAAAGAATAATGAAAATCTTTCTTTCGCCATCAACTTATTGGGTATATTTTCATTCGTGTTGGTTTTTATTAATTGCAAAATATTTCTAGTTACTGTTTGCGTTAAGAAAAAATTACCTTTTGCATTTCATGATTATAGAATTAGTTGCAAATAAAAGAGGCAATTTTTGTAAACTATAAAGTGTGTAGGTATGCCGCAACATACAGAAAGAAACGTTGCAATAACAAAAGTTATTGTTTTGATTTTTTTGCATTCATTTAACCAAAAATCAGTCAGCACATTTTTAATTTTGTTCGAAATGTATATTTTTATTGATTTATATTTTTTAATTCGCAAAATTATTTGGTTTAAACCCAGTGAAACTATAAAATTAGTTAACTGAATGTATTAGATTCAATTTTCCTTTTATTTGTAGGTTATGTTATCGTAAGATCTAAATACTCACACAAACAATTACGCACAAAATTATCTGATAGTAACAAAAACAACGAAAGCGCCGTTGATAATAGAGTAGCATCTATACAGTGAAATTAATAGCTTGATTTATTTATTTTTTCCTGCATTTTTAAATAATTGTGGTCTAAGACCGAACCTATTCATCTAAATTACTGTTAATGGTCGAGACACGAAATAAAATATGCAAGGACGTAAAGGGAGATTCCAAAATAGTTATTTGTGAAACTCTGCGAGATGCTTTTTTGTGTCCGATTGTGATGTTTAGAGCACCAGTAAAATGAACAAGTGAATTAGAGCATTCCCTTCAAATGTGTATATTACAACGTCTAACACTTTAGTTACTTTACTTCTTAAATATCACCAGGAACGTCAATGCATTTCCATATATCTGGTTCCTTCAGTAAGTACCAATTTCACTTTACACAGTAATGCAGAAAAGACTATACTTTACGCATGTGTTTGAATGCATGAAACCATTAGCTTTGCTAATGCAATATAAGTACTTTTTTTTCTGCAGACGGTAGAGTAAACATGTTTTAAACAATTAATTATGTTAAATAAAAAAATACAATAGATTTCAATAGTTAAGTAATAGTTAGTTTTTAATCTTTTCCCATATTTTGGGTGCCGCAAGAAATTACTTTTTTCACTTAAAACTCACTAATCCCTTTCCCCATCTTAAAGAAACAAATTTCACCATTTTAAAACACTTTTAATCCTCTTTCCTTAAATGCATTAAAAAGAATGATATATATTTTAAGCTATAACTACTTTAGTTGAGAAAATTTAGTTGAAATTATTAATTAACTGCTGATATAGGTATCTAATTGAATGTGTAATTGTTATAGCAAATTATAGTAAATTGTTAGTTGACTGTGTTGTGCTGTGTGCAATGTGCGAAAATGAACTTGAAAAACTAAAAATACAGATACAACAAGCAATATATCTATCTGTCGCCAGATATACTTGATCTTTAAATAGTAATAAATCATACTTATCAGTCACATCTCACTACGTATAATAATTTAATTGATTTTAAATTCTTGATTTTCCCAAAGTAATTAAATTTTCTATATTTCCTGAAAGTATTTATTGTTTCTGACTTTTCGTTAGGTTTTAAGGTATTTCTTCTTCTTCAAAGATAAAACTGTCAAAACTGTAATAAAACATTCCAATGATTACAAATTACAAAATGAAAATGGCGCCAGAAGATCTTGACAATGCTGAGTGAGATATGATTTTTAACTGGAAGTTATAGAATCCTTAATGGTTGTGTTACCTGGGGAAGTATGAGTCTTCGTGATAAAATATTAAATTTAATATAAAAAGAACGATTTAATTAAGAGATTTGATTTGATAAATGTTTCTTAGAATTTTTATTTTAAATACCTAAAATTTTTGATTTAATACGATATATTCCTTGAAGCAAAGCTACCGTATCTTAAGTTAAATGAATAATTGAAAAAGAAAATGTTAAAATTCTGAGGAATGTGTTTTAACAGTATATACAGGGTTGGGCAAAATGGATGGAACTCCCGACATATGGCTTAAAACCCTTTCAGTCTTAACTTTTTAAAGTAGAAATTAAGTAATTGATCTTAAATTAGATAGTTGAAAATAAAACTAATTTTAGCGAACAGAACTACATATTTTTCAAAATTATAAAAAAAAAAGATGGTGGTTGCAATATATAACCATTAGGAAAATAAACATAAAAAACATTATTTCCCAGCAGTTCCAATGTGGTACATATCATTAGGGCCCAAAAGGGTTAATTCTGAACCATACTAGCAATTGATTTTAATAAAGGTTTTTGTACATATTCTGAGCGTTTGCAGATTTTCCGGCTTGTCACAAGATATGACGTCATCAGTTTTTTAAATGTATCACCCAGTATTTTTTTTTTCTGATAGATATGATTATTATGAATCCATTAATATAAGGTTCTGTGGGTCTATTTTATAAAAAAAAATGAATGGTAATTTAATAAATGTAAAAATTTAATATAAAATTAGCAATTTGCCGACGGTAGCAGAAGTTCTACACTTAGCTATACTAGGTGTTTCACAACGAACGACCTTAATTTCAAATAGCCAATAATGCCTGAAATTATTACTTGAACAGTCTTTCTGATTCGATCATCTAGTTAGATTCTTATAAATTATTAATTTCAAATGATCCCAAAGAAAAAGATCCAATGGAGATAAATCTAGTGATCGTGCCGTCCACTCAATATGTACTCTTCGGACTACCCATCTCTGTGGAAATATTGTGTTTAGGTATGCCCTTACTTTAGCAGTGTAATGAGGTGGAGCACCATCTTACTGGTACCAAATCTCCTCGACAGTTCGATGATTCCGGGACATAAGCAGATAAGTTATTATTCTGTCACAAATAAGATATGCTGTATTGCAAAACTTGCCCTATTTAAATTATAATTCTAAGCTGATATACCCAAATTTTTTTTTTTATATTATACGCATGTTTATCATACTTGCTATCAGATACTTTCATTTTCATGGAAAATCACCAACCAATAACTTATCTATTTATGTCCAGAGATCATCCAGTTGTTAACTGATTTATGGGATTGGGAAACAAAGGAATTAATTCTGAAACTATGTGATATTGCAGAAGCTGTAAATAACCATCACCATTTAACGTTTGTGTCATAAAAAAAGATCGAATAAATTTCCCGCTAGTTATACCAGCCCAAACGTTTAGCTTTTGTGGATATTGCGTATGAGCTTCTTCCATACACCGCGGTTTATGATCTGACCAATCGGGGCAATTGTTTCTATTTAAAATCCGTTTAAGAA
The DNA here is from genome assembly GCA_004143645.1 of Protaetia brevitarsis. Taxonomy (NCBI): domain Eukaryota; kingdom Metazoa; phylum Arthropoda; class Insecta; order Coleoptera; family Scarabaeidae; genus Protaetia; species Protaetia brevitarsis. Next base: position 23,085 of record RXPK01001437.1, read on the forward strand.
AAATGTTGCCTTCCTAGAAAACACAAGGCTGTTCATTAACATATTATTACGATTAATTATGTCAATCATTTCTTGGTAAAATTGTATTCGTCTATCAGAATTATCTTATCGCGTAATTCTTGGTGTAGGTGTGGAGGAAAATTATTTCCTTTCAGTATCCTTCGCCCAGATATCTGCAAAACTTGTTTGGTGCAATCAATTTGCAGGTCAGAACAATGCCTTAAAAAGAATGTCAAAGACTCACTAAACCCTATATTAATAGATTCATAAATAATCATATCTACCAGGAATAAAATACTCCATGTAAATACAGGGTGATGCATTTAAAATGTTAACCGATGATGTCATATCTTTAAAAATATGACATTGACGGAAAATCTGCAAGGATCGCCACGGATAATCCAAAATATGTACAACTCTTATTGAAGTTGTTTCTCGTATTGCTCATAATTAAGTTAGAAATTAGGTGTGCTAACAATTTTGCTCAAGCCTGTATATACCCAGATTGTAGTATTATAAACTGGGAGAAGACAGGTAACCAGATAGGCACGATGTTATTTGATAGGACTTTTTCGAAGCCGTGCATTAGTGATGAATTGATTAAACAAAAAACAACTTATAGTTTTTGGAAATTCATCCTCGGCATGTATGAAATTTAATAGACGATGATAACAACTTTTAATATTTAATTTCATCATATCGCTCACTATCTACACTTGTCTTGTATAATTTCCCATTAAAACTGTTATTGGATAATTGTCAATTAGGTGTCGTAAACCAGTTTAAGCATTGTAATTATAGGATATCTATTATTTACTTATTTAAAATCGGTCTGGCTATTAGAATTTCAGTAAACATTTTTATTTAGTGCATCACTACAGTTTATCTGCGCACGTATCTTATCATTAAATATATACGTTTGCATTATCCGACGATAAGATACGGCGAAATGTGTCGCTTGTAATTTATTATGTATTAGAAACAATCATACTCAGTTTTAATAATAAATGCGAAATAAAAGACTATAAAGAAACAAAACACCTACATTTTCAGTTTGTTTTATCCAAAAATTGATTGATAACATCGTCTCCTCCAAATGGAACAAATACTATGGCTTCTACTTTTGACTTCTTTAGTGTCACTGGATTCACTTTCTGTTACACTATTCACTAATAATTTATTAACACTGTTCGATAACAAGGTTTGATTGTCACATTTCACATTAGGGTTACAGCATTCGATTGTCTCTGAGGAAGTGGAAGTTTCTTCAAAGTCGCCATTGGTTGCAACGATTTCTTCATTAGTTGTCTTTACTTGGGTATCATTCAGGTTTTCTTTCTTTGTTTCTCCACCTTCCTCTTGCTTAGATTCGTTGCTGACTTCATCGGTTCTCACATTCTCTACCTTTGTTTCACTTTTCTCCTTTACACACTTATCCTTTTCCGTAAAGCTCTCGTCGCTATCATCGTTCAGATTGTTCAGAAGGTCCTCTAGGGAGTCTACGCTGTCGCTACGTTCCATGTTTAGAGGATTGTATAACGTCGAATCGTTTACTACTATCGACTTCGTCGCGTCCTGCATGGCGAACGTTTGCCCAAGTTTTTTTCCAGATACATTTTATCTAAAGTACTCGGCTTATTTGTATTATTGTGCGATGTTGTGCCAGTTAGTTCACCTTAAATTGGTATAGACTGATGTTTGTTATCTCGGAGCCAGGTGGTACGTGTTTTGTTGACGCAAGGTTCAGGAGCATTTTTTATGCGTAAAAACAGAAATCCACAGAACGTAGGTGCGGAGATTATGATGTCAATTTGCCGCGATGGGGTGGTATCTATAACTATCATGATTAGCTCATAATTAAACCTAAGCGGTATAGATCATTTACACCATATGTGCTGATATTTCTATATCCGTCAAAATTAATTTTTATATAAAAAATTAGAACTTTGAAGCACGTGCAGAGAAAACCATCTATAATACAATATAGATTATAGGGAAAATATAATATATAGTGTGTTCCAGGATCGCAAAAAATGTTTATAAATATATTTCTATAAGTCATGCGCATTACCAATCCAATAAGTAGTTGAAATACTTAGATGTTGTATACTATATTTAACTGTTTAATGTTTTATCCTGTAGAAGACGAGGTTCGAGCGTTTTAACAAAACATATGTCAATATTAGATCTTGAAAGGCCGTCCTGCCACGCTCGAACCTCGTCCTATACTAGCTTAATTGGTGAAGTTCCCGTCCGGCAAACAGGGGATGTAGATTCGAATCCTGCGTGAGGAGAAAATTTTTTTTTGGGAAAAATTACTCCTAATTGTTACAGTTAAAAGCAGAAATACATTAATTTGTTAAAGAGAAAGTTCTTTACTCAAAACAAATTTGTTCATTTATTAGCAATATTAATATTTAGACATTCGTCCTGTATATTTTACCTGTATGTTTTAAATATTTAATTAAATTTTAACAAAAAAATTAAATTCTCGAGAATATCACGGTCAACAAACAAAGAATATTTCATATATTCCTATTATCTAAATTATTCCGTTAAACCATGCAGAATACCAATATACTAGAAATTTAGTTTGGCAATGTTTTAATTTAAATACGAATCAACTAGGGATGGGAAGACTAGAAGGTTTCCTTAAACAGCTATAGAAATGTAACAAAAACTATAATTGCTGAATTTTGGCTTAACAGCAATATTTCATTAACGCTAACTTGTACGAAGCGAAAAATCAATAAAAACATTGAAACATGTCCCTAGTAAAAGTTGTTTGGCAATTTATTTCCCATATATGTATGTATAGTGTGTCCACGGATGGGGTAGACAATAGGTATGATGGATGAACAAAATTTGAATTGGAATTTGTTCGTCCAAAATTATCAGTGCTATTGGACACTTATATACTAACCATTAATAGCAAGAAAGCTAAAATTAATAATACAAGTATATGTACTTTCTCTGTTGCACGAGTTAATAAACACTATTCACAGAAACTTATTATACAAGTAGTCTCAGCGGTAATATAAAATATGATATAATTTTTTTTATATTTAAAAAAAAACTTCTTGGGTAGCGGCATTTATTTACTATTTCATTTTACATTTACAAAAACGTTTCGATGCTTAGTTACATCTTTTTCAATTTGCTTTCGTGTTGGTAAAATCCAATTGTATGTTCATAGTAGTAACATAAAGTCAAAAGTTTTAAAATTTACATCTCTTTTTATATTTTATTTTAGTTTTGGGATTTTCAAATTTTATCGCCTATGTGTTGTGTATATCGTTTAAAGTGTTGTTTTGTTTTTAAAATATAAAAAAATTATATATAAATCAAACACGGCAAAGAAAAATAAACCATTATTTCATAAAATATGATTGTGCCTATAGGACCTATAAAATATACTATTTCACTCAGTGCATTGTTTATCAATTTCGTTTCAGCTAAAGTACTATTTGCGTTCGCAGTACACCAATATGTTATTAAGAAAAATGGTTAGGGCACAAACTCATAGAGTTATGCAAATTTTTAGACTGATCGGCCTACTTTGATAATAATGATGGAGTTAATAATAGCCGGAAAAATTACTCATAATTTTGATAATCAAGTAGGTCAATCAGTATGCATATTTGCATAACTCTATATCTTTTTCTCTAAGCATTTTTTCTTAGTAACATATTAGCGTTTTGTGAACGCAAACACTACTTTACCTGAAACGAGACTGACTGAAAAGTTGCATACCGTCGTAACTTATTTGGAATAACATTTCTTAGTAACATTTTTGCATACTGCCAACGGAATACCTACTTCACCTGAAATGAAAGCAGTTTTGATTCAGTTGCAAAGGCCCGTTAGATTTTAAAAATTCGAAAGCAAACGATAAATAAGTTTCAGACCAAAAAAGACTTATTTTCCAAATATTAAATTCCAATTCTATTTTTTTTTGTCTATTATACCTATTGTCAACTCCATCCGTGGACATACTGTATATGGCCGTAAATAAAATTAGAAAAACTAGCTTTCTTGTTTTCGCATCTTATTATTAGAAATGTATTCGAATGTATTAAAACATTTAAAATGTAAAAATGATACTTTGTTAGAAGTTCTGCCTCATCAATTCCTTTTCTTTGGTATCAATTAAATTTTTGGCATAATGTATGCAAGCTGCTCAACACTAATTTACAACAAAACTTCTAGGCGTTACCTGTCAAATTTCTGATCTGAGGTGCTAACAGAAGCGGTTGGAAGCGGTTCAAAATACTTGCAATGAGCCAATGAGTGTTGTATTTTTACTCGCAATATTTAAGTTTTCACATTAATTTGTATATTTTGCCTATATTTTACTAATTTTATTAATATCTTATTTGCAGTAAAAAAAATATTATGTATTATGTGGATGACAAAAAGATTTTAAGTAGACAAAATAATTATTAAAGCAGTATAATTTATGAAAAACTTTGAAGAAATAAGGCAAAGTATGTATAATACTTCTATAAATTATTTTGTTTTTAATACTGAGAATTTGACGAAACACGGATTCGCCATTTCAATCCCGATTAGGGATGGCAAAAATATATCGAAAATATCAATATATTGACATTAACATTTTGACCGATGTGAACCTGGCACCCGACTTTTGAAAAATTGCCTTTTTTTCGTGGAAAGTATTTCGTTTGTGGTTGTTTGTAGTAACAATAATTTCGTTTATAGTTTCCTCCATTAATAATTAAGGGCCTTCAAAGAAACAGTCGCACCCCAGACTTTGAGATATTGAAAATCCGCTTTCGCAGTTCCCTTTAGAATCGTTTGTAGTTGTTTGTAGTGACTTTCCTTTCGTTTGTAGTTCAGAGATAAACAAATGGCGATAATATATCCATTAATAGATTAAACATAGCTACTTTATATAGGAAAGACTAAATTATAATACCCTGTTAATAAATGCTATGTAAAGGATAAAAAATATAAATAGTAATAATAATTGTAAAAGTATGCGAAAAGTTTCAATTATGTACTACAAACAACTACAAATGATTCTGAAGGGAACTACGAAAGCGGGTTTTCGACATCTCAATTATTAACAAATTCACCTAGACCAGAGATAACTATACTATAGGAAATGGGTAAGTTTAATGGGTCAAACTGTTAACAAAATTCTAGTAGTTACAAGGGACGTTTGTAGATGGCGCTATAACTCTGGTTTGGTAACAAACTACAGGAAACTATTTTGTTTAGGTACATTTACAAATTCAGGCGATTTAGGTTGCTGGCACTGATACGTCAGCCTTTATTTTTGTTTTCGTTTTCATAAGCACGATTTGCTTGTGATCATTGATTACCTTGATATAAACTAGATATTCCTTGAGGATATAAAAGGTACGTTAGCTATATTGTCATGTTTGGAAATAATAATAATTACTACGATTTGTATAGGAATACGGAACGATTTTCTGTTATAAATTTAAAACTTACATCTTAAATCGTTGAAAGTTAAAATACAAGTATGGGTATTTTTGTAAATATATATCACAATTGTGATTATGATTCTAAGATTATTCGTTACGTCACAGCGATTACTCCGCGATTTGTTCTAATTTTCCAATGCACCGATTTGTTTAATACATATACCCCCATACTTTCAGTCATATCGCTGTTGGAAATGTAAACAAACCACTAGTAATCGCTCCATAGGTACGACTATTGTGATTTATAATCACTTGAATTGCGATTTGATTTTTCAAACGTGATTACTTTCAAACGCGATTTAACTTCATACTTTTCCAACGATATAATTTATAATCGCACAGCTAATCACAATGGCGATTTATATTTACAAAAATACCTTATATATTATATAATATGTAATATATAATGTATAGCTTGAATGCTGTAATTTTAAATATTTAATCAATAAATGTTATTTTTACGCACAAGTTTTTTTATGTACATCTTTATATATTGTCAATTGAAATAAAAATTCAAATAAAAGTGCGTTTTAATATTTGTTTGGCGCACGCCATCTACAAACGTCCCTTAGTATTTTTAGCAAAAACTATTCATAAATATATACATGGGAGTTGCCTATCTCCTGAGGAAACTTATCTCTGACCTAGACAATTCGTTTAAATTATCGCCATTCGTTTATCTTTGAACTACAAACGAAATGAAATTCACTACAAACAACTACAAACGATTCTGAAGGGAAATGCAGAAACGAATTTTCGATATCTCAAAGACGGGTACGACTGTTTTTTTGAAGGTCCTTAATTATTAATGGATGGAACTGTAAACGAAATTATTGTTACTACAAACAACTACAAACGAAATACTAACGTTATCCATGAATTTTTTTTTAAAAGCCGGGTGCAAGGTTCACATAGGTGACATTTTGGATTGCTGGATAAATATTGAAGATAAACTCAAAAACAAACTACATCATTATATATTATCTATTTTATCGTAACACGTAATAGAATAATTACGAATTTGTGTTCGAAGTAGAACATATTTGGAGGCATAAAATTGGCAAATCAGCAAAAAATCGGAAAAACAATGAGTTCAAAATCTTTATAACTTACGCGGGTATTATTTACATCATGAAGGTATGTATAGGTATATTATGCGACTTGCGTGTAACATACAAATGTTGCCGAGGCACACTGACGAGAAAATGAAACATTCATGTCTGTCAATAGCGACATTTTGTATGTATTTTTGTTATTTCTGTATAATATTCACAGGGAGGAAATCCTCTATAACAGTTAAACATTAACAGATAGGAAAAAGTGTTTACAAATATGAATAAGGTAAAATTACCGGCATTTGTGCAGGCTGTTTCGCAGTCTCGGTACAGTCTTCAATTTTGTTTTCTTAAATACAATACCCTCATTATTATTTAATTTTTGGAAGTATTTGTCAATTTTGAACAAATAAGATATGATATAACATACCTTATCAGGCCTAAACTCATTAATTTCCAAGATATCTTTGATTTTCTAAAAATTATGTCACTTTGTGTGAGAAAGGCGGATATAATTTAACCACCACTTCGAAAAAATGAATCAAGTTTTAAGATACAGAAAGTATAAGTACAGATCTACTTATACTTTCAAATGTGTTCATACCTCAAGTAGAATGTACTGGGTGTTCGTAACTAAAATGAAAACTCAAATAACTTCAATTGGGGATATCTCAATTTTTTTAAATAGCACACCCTGTATATTATTGATTTCCTATCAATAAATGCTCTGATTTCTGTTAACCATGTCTTATGCCTATCTGTTTTTGAGAGAGATTGGAAAGGATTATTATTATGTGTATAATTATTATATTATAAAGTAATATATACAGAGTGAGTATAAGTAACGCATAAAATTCGTCATTTCTATATTTGTAATTATATTAAAAATCGTTGAAGCACACAACCTAGGGTTTTAAAAATACTTACTTTTGGCATCATTAGAAGAATCATATCTGTTATCATTGCGACGATATGACGTCAAGGATGATTTTTTTTAAAGAACATCCCGTAGATTATATTGCATTTCTAGATACAATCGGTTTCTATACGTACAGATATGCAAAATTCTAAAAATGTTCTTACAGCAATTCCACAATGCGGTGGTGTCCCATCCTGTTGAAGCCAAATATCTTAATGAGGAACATCATTATCATTGTCATTGGGAAACAACACAGCCGAAGCAGGAATTGGTTCATCACGTAAAAATTCTAAATAGCGTGCAGATAATTGGTTATGATAAATTAAGGTTCTGAAACGTCGACAATTTTTTTTAAAATTTTTTTTAATTAAACAGCAAATTTTTACATATCTGTACGTATAGAAATCGGTTGTATCTAAAAATATAATATAATCTACAGTGTCCTTTAAAAAAGCATCTGTGACGTCATATCGTCCCAATGATAGCAGATATAATTGTTCCAATAGTATCAAAAGTAAGTATTTTTAATACCCTATAGTTGCGTGTTTCAGCGATTTTCAATATAATTACAAAAAAAAAAGAAATTACGAATTTTATGCGTTACTTTATACTCACTTGCATATATGTTATTTTTTTCCATATTCTTATTTATTAATATACTTAGTCTGATCATAATTTTCCAACGTTATATCAAAATGCCTACCTACATTTTTTTTCAATTATTCAATAAAAAAGTCTGCCATCCCTAATCCCGATTCGGCACTAAACATAAAGCAAACATATACTTATATCATTATAAACAGTGATGCCGTAAATTTTGCCCTCCCTAATAACTCTTCAAAGATATAAGGTAGGGCTATTAAACAAAAACCAGATGGAGGCACCAAATTAATGTATTTCTGCTTTTAAGTGTAATGATTACCAGGAATTTTTCCTAAGAATAATTTTTCTCCTCACGCAGGATTCGAACCTACATCCCCCCGTTTGCCGGACGGGCGCTTTACCAATTAAGCTAGTAGAGGATGAGAATTCGAGCATTTAACCGAACATATGTCGATATTAGATCTTGAAAAGGCCGGCAAGACGGCAAATATGCAAAGATTGCAAGTTTTTTACAGTAAGAAATAAACAAATTAATGTATTTCTGCTTTTAACTGTAATGATTAGGACGATTTTTGCCAAGAATTTTTTTTTAGTTGTTTAGAAGATTATTACGTAATCTGCAACATTTTCTCCGGATATATCTCAAAATAATAATTTAACCTGTACAATATTTAGGATCAGAAAATGTTTTGCGTTTTACTACAATTGTATCGAGAGGGGTGATATTCCCCTACGTTCGCCGTAATTTGTGTTGCCTACGTGTTAGTGAACTGTTCACGTACACTTCTCACAGGAAAAATCGGGACACCAGCAATCCAGAATTTTAAAATTTTTTGATTGTAAATGCAACTTTCGGAGGACGTATTCACTTATCATAGCCATAAACCACTTAATTATGTATATTACTGCGATCAAAGGTAACGACTAGAAATTTAAACAGAAAAATAAATATATAGAGAGGAAAAGGTTTATGTATAGAATAAACAAATCGGAGTTTCGGTGGCGGCGTTTTCTTTAGAAATACCAATGAAAAAAATAATACATAACAACAAAAAGAACTCTTGAATAGACGGCTTTATTTAGAAGTATATATGTATTTAACTTGTTTGATGTTATGTAGAGATAATTCTTTTTTCAGAAAACATATGGTGATGGGATTTTATTATTTAATATTAATGTTACTCGTTAGTGCTGCTTTGATATTAGTTACTTAGTTCGATTTATGCTAGGGAGTATTAGTTTAGCAATAGACAATATGTTAGTCAGCCTCCTCAGTTTTGGGATAATGTGATTTCTATAGATTTATTGACTACAGTATTGATGTATTAATTACTATTGTTGTTTAGTATTCTTAAATATTGTATTACTATAAAGTTTTCTTCTATCTATAAAAAATTACCAAAACCAGGTTTAAGATTATTTATAAAATTCCTAAAGCAATTAAGTTCACAAAGAAATTATTTATTTTATTAACTCTCCGTTTATTGTATTTTCAGGAAATATATCTTAGCTATCGCCTGTGTAATCTGACGTCGTTGATCTATTTTCTTGAAATAAAGCCAACACTTGGTCTCTTTACAAACTGTCTTTATGTAGCACAGGTTTATTAACAATTATTTACAATATTATTGAATTTATAATACATAACAAACATTGTAAGAAAGCATATTGTTCGTCAATCTCAGTTAGTGCTAAAATATTTATTTTTGAATTTGATACATTTAATACTTTTTCCTTGCTACTGCCTGAAGCTGTGTTACAGACCAAAAGTGTTAGCTATATTTCAATAAAATAGAACGACATTGGATTACACTGGCGATAATTAAGATATATTTCTTGAAAATACAATAAACGGAGGGTTATAAAATAAATAATTTTCTTTGCGAAATTAATTGCTTTAAAAATTTTGTAAATAATCTTAAACTGCTTTTGGTAATTTTTAATACATAGAAAAATATTTTGTAGTAATACAATATTTAAGAATACTAAACAACAACAATACATGTAATGAATACATCAATAATAGTGTAATTAATCAATGTGAAAATCACATTGTTCAAAAACTCAGAAGGCTGATTGACATATTGTCTATTGCGAAAGTATTACTTTCGGGCATAAATCAAACTAAGTATCTAACATCACAGTAATAGGTAATATAATTTTAAAATCCCATCGCTATATGTTTTCTTTAAAAAAAGAATTATCTCTACATAACATCAAACAAATTAAATACATATACGTGTATTTCTAAATGGTACCGTCTACTCAAGAGGCCTTTTAGTCGTTATGTATTTTTTTTTGCATTAATATTTCCATATTCGGCATTTCTAAGAAAACACCGCCACCGAAATTCCAATGTGTTTATTTAACGTATAAACCTTTTTCTCTATATAGATTTATATTTCCGTTTACATTTTTAGTCGTTACCTTTGATCGCAATAATACACACAAAAAAGTGATTTACGGCTTTGATAAGAGCATATATCCTCTGAAAGCTGCATTTACACCCACGAAATTTTAAAATTCACGATTGCCGGTGTCCCGATTTTTCCAGTGAGAAGTGTACATATTACTTTAATTGTACAACATATTCTTATAGCAAAAATATCACAAATGGCCTCTATATACAAATGGTTTTTGTTTCATTGCTCAATCTCATTTCTTTCAAAAATTGTTAGAGGAGATTTTCAATAGTGAAGTTACGACCAAACTGAATTTACCAAACATTTACAAAAAAATAGCATAAAAACCACGATTCATCATTAAAGTTCCATTCATTAAACTAGTGGCTTACCAACCTTTCTCGTCTGAAACTGGAATTCAAAATATGAACAGTCAAAATATTTTGAGCGACAGTGTATTCGCGCGGCCGAGAAAGACGGCGACCTTGAACACGTATTCACGAAATGGAGCAGGAAAATTTAAGATCAAATTATTAGACCTTTACATTACCGTTTAACAGATTGCTTGATTGGGCAACGTAAGAATCCTGCAGCTAACACGTAGTTAAGTGAATGATGATACGTACGAATCGATTGCCTATTCATAATTCTCCATGCTTAAAAGTTCAAGAAATAAAATAACCGGTAGGTGACCACCTCAATATTTTAAATAAAACGTGACGTAATTTTATACACCTACTACTCACACAGGTTTTAATAGTGCCTTACATACAAGACAATTAGAGCACTTCTAAAGATATAAATTAGATCTGGCGTAAACGATAATTATATATATAGGAAACTATATGCACTATTTAACGTGGATTACAAAGGTAATTTCACTTCTTATTATGTATTACACCAAGTGTACACGAGAAACAAGGAAGTCACCACACAAGAATGTCAATAGTTCCGATCGTTCGAATAAACATAGTCGTATCGGACCGCTTAACAATACCCGATTCTTACTTTCTTAGAAACCACTAGCTAACTACGGTGTAAACGTAAAACATGTTACTCGAGCCAGGTAAAACGAGCACGCATCACTTGCTAACCGCGTATTTTTTCGCCAACCATCACCAAGAGTAAACGAAACAGAACTGAATCTACCGCACGGCAAACATGCGTAGCCTCAGACTTCCTTATCACAACGGAAACCAGTGTATACACGCAGCTGTCGAAAAAGTATGAACGTCGCTGTTTTGAATTTTGCCTTTCTACTACACGGTCTATACGCAATGTTTTCTATTGCCGGAACCGTAGTTCTTCCGTACGCAACCGGGAAATACGCAGACTAACTGGAGGATATCCGATACGGTGTTATTAACGACAATTTTTATTGTATGTAGAGGGGAATAAATATATAGCGTGCGGTTACTTGACTAGTCCCTTAGTCGTTTCTTTTTTTCTTTTCTATTGCGTTTGTGAATTGAGTCATGCGTGTATATGAGCAATGGATACATTAGTGAACAAATGAAAACAAATAATTTATGATCAAATAAAAATATATATTGTGTGGACTTAAAGTACGGAAAACGATGAAAGAAAAATGTGTTTCAGCATTTTTTTAGGAAAACGATCGAGTTGCCCTTCTATATTTAGGGTCCACAGGCTCCACTTGATAGAAGTACAGTTAAACTAGCATAATACGAACTCGGCATGTAACGAACAAAACGCGAAATCCGAAACACATTTGTATATAGGGTTAAATAAATGTATGGAGCCTTTCAATATCTTATAATTTCGTTACTTAATAATAATAATACCTAATAGATGACTTTATTGCATAACATACACAATATTGTCATGGAAAAATAGACAAGCATTATCCAGGAACTGTTAGAGCAATAATAAAAGATTTGAATTTTTACTCTTTGCCGCTTATGTTTGATACTCCTAAGAAAGGGAGTATTCCACGTTCACCAACATGTGATGATACACCAGATAGGAGTAAAGAACTTTTAAGCAATACATCGGATATATCTCCTATAAAAGTAGAACTTGTAGATTCAGAATTACTTAAGGACTCAAAACCATTGATGATTGAAAAATCGCGCATAAAAAAAGATCCGCAAAATTATTGAACCTTGTGCCTAATTCTGGGACATAGTTTCGGCTAAAGTATCACAGCGTTCCATTAAGGCAACACGTACTGAAGTGTCAACACCCCCAGCACAACGTATTCAGAAAATGATATCAAATTGTGATGATTTGAATACACCAAAGGAGAAACTTGATAATCTAAATGATGTGCCTCGCGATATTTCTCGTTTTGGTAACGTACTTACGATTACGAGTGAATTACCAGTCAAAAAGCGGAAGTTCATGGAATTAAAAAGTAGCGCATCTCCATACTGTAAGCGTAGGAAAAGAGTTAATTTCAGTGATCCTCCTACAACTAGTCAGAAAATATACTTCATGGCGAATGAAGAAAGATCCCGAAAAGTCTGAAGTCTCTGAGTTGTCGATTTCGTTATCATCTGCACAGAAATTGGTGAAAGAAGATTGCATATATCCAATATTGACTTGTGCAATAGATATCAAGGATATAGTCGATTTACTGAGCCAAAACTTAGTGAAACAGTTTCATTCAGTAAATATTAGAACTGTGGGCGATTTAGCTGAACTGAATAGTAATCAAATTAGTTCCTTGGACTTTCTGGGATCATCGCGCGTAGAGAGAATTGCAGAAGTTCTTGATACAATTTATTCTAACAAAGGAAGAAAAGGCGGCGTCCTCGATTTACCCGGCGCCTCCACCAATATAAGAAGATATATAGAAGATTCGAGAAGCGAGTAGTTCAAACGCCCAACCCTTGAGCAAAGGGGCACCACATTTAGGGAAAGTCGCGACATTATCAAACATAAATAAATAAACAGGCAATTTGAAGGCGAATTTCAACCGAAAATTCTTGTTTAATCTTCACAAAAGGAACTATGAAAATCACAAAAAAATACAATGCCTAAAAACTAAGTAGGTAAATGAAAGTAAATAGTCCAATTTCTTTAATGACGGGTTTCATCCACTAAGGGACATCTTCAGGTCAGCTGAAGATCTGAGATGCTCCAGGCCCGGGAGTGACGGGGGAGTCCTTGTTTAGAAAACACCTTAAAGACAGTAAACATACTTTCGATATACAAAATGGCTTTCAAATCTTGCAAACCGGTAAGCTGGAATCTTTCTAAACAATTTAGAAACTCTAGACATTGTAAGATATCAAATCGAAGAAAAACGAATTTTCTCTCAATGCACAGATTAATTTTGATTCGAATCCAACTTTCAAAACTCTACTGGAAAGTTCACAGTCGGTTCACATGTACCTATAGTTTTTACAGTTTTCTTTTCTTTGCTATTCTTTTTCCTTATTCAACTTTGCCTTTTACATGTAGATGGCGTAGCTGGGTTTTTCTGGAAATTCCCCGGTTGAGTACACTTTGGGTAGCTCTTAAGATTGTCCTTCCATCCAATTGGCGGAAAACCTCCCAAACCTTATTTTGCAATTCGCTCAAGTTGTTGTACCGGGTTCTGTATATCTGATCTTTTAAATATCTCCAAAGAAAAAGTCTAAAGATGAAAGGTTAAGAAAGCGCCCTGGCCATCGAATTGGCGCATTTGTAACAAACCACTTATCGGCAAAGATGATGTCCAGATAGTTGTGAACTATGCGGCAGTTGTGTGCCGGAGAACCGTCCTGCTGAAAGTACAAATTTAGAACGGCACGAATAAATTCCAGATATCTTCCTCCTGTCAATGTACCATTGTAGAACACTGGACCAACGACTGTCGAACCGATTATTCCGCACCAGACATTAAAACTAAATCGAACTTGTGCAGCATGTGGACGCATTATCAATAAATTTTCTTGCGACCAGTAGTGTTCATTCTTCTTATTAAACATTCCTCTATTGGAGGAATTTGTTTCATCACTCCATAAAATACATCGTGCTCAATTCAAATTTTCATCACAAAAATTAATAAACCATTCACTGAAAGCCAACCTCCTGTTCGAATCTCCTGGTTGTAATGTTTGTGAGGTTCGGTACTTAAATGGGATATACTTATGCTATCTTTAAAATTCTCTGAACTAACGCGTAACTTAAACGCAATTCTTTAGTAGCATCTCTAAAGGAAAATTCGCGATGGGCCTCAAAATATGCTAATACTGCAATTTCTACGTTCTCGTTGATAATGATACTTTTCTTCTTAAATAAACAATATATTGTATTTTGATACTGTTCCATCTATGATTTATCACAGTGTTGATTTATCACATTTATGTTGTTAACTGCTCAACTTTAAATTCCCTATATTTTCTTCATTTTCGCGCTATTTTGTGTTGCCTTAACCTCACACTTTCTTGTTGTTGCTGTGATATTTCTCGACTACCTTTTAATTGTGAAAATAAAACGTTATTTTTAAATTGTAACATAATTTATATTGTATGTTAAACGCAGAAACGAATGCTTGTTTTTTTATCTTTTCAACGTTAAAGTATATTTTACTTATATTGTCAACGTTAAATTTAACTTCATGTTTCCGCTTGCTACTGCCACTCTAATTCAACTCTAATTAGTAAGTACTTTACTTTAATTAGTTGTATATTTTATTATTGCCTGATTGTTTATAGATATTCTCTGATGAACCCAAGGATGTTAGGGAAAGCTTAGATATTTAATAAAGGAGTTTTTGACTTATGCTCTGTTCAGTTGCATCCCCAATAACCTGATCTCCCAACAAGTTCAGCTGGTACTTTTTCCCAACGATAAAAATATGAGTTCTATCAGTTAACAAAGTCTAAAAATACGCATGTTATTCTGCTGGACGGTTGTCTGTCAGATATAAGCTTCGATATACCATCTCCAATCCGCATGCTATCGCTGTCTAACGATAAGCGCTCACCGCTATTCCCTACCTTTCTCTAACTACTACAAAATGCTATCACCACATCGATCTTTTTAATTTAAATCATTTCAACATAGCCCTCATTTCGTCTACTACGGGGCGAGGGAAACGATTCGCTAGGTATGGGTAAACACAGGCGTAAATTCACTTTAAATTTAGCCGGCGTTCGATTCATTTCGTTCATTTGTTAACAAGGCGTTGCTGGATATTAGGGTACGGATACGGTTCTCAAATTTTATAACGGTTAGTAAGTTTTGATCACGGTCAGCAATTTTATATAAAAAAATGGAATATTAGCGGTCCGAGAATTGTAAAACAATTTTACGGTGGCAATTCAGCAGAAGTTACACACGATTTATTTGCAGTAAATTATCCCGAAAGACCAATTCTTAGAGCGATTACTATTCGTAATACAGTCCGACGTTTTGAAACAATATTTACATTAATAAATAACAAAATAAAAATGTCAGTTATATCGAAATAAGTTTGTGCATTAGTGGAATAAAATCCTAGTATGGAATCTCAACAAACTGCTTGAGGATTTAATAATAGTGCAAAATATTTTACATAAGAATAAGTATTGATCGTACAAAATGAGCACATCCCAAGAAGTTTTACTCAGTGATTATTACTGTCGGTTGAAGTTTTATGAATGAATGATTAATTATTAATATTCTGAACCTCAATATTTTTTCAATAATACACTATTTGCGCCGACAAATAGGTACTCTAGTTACTATTGTTAGGTTTTCTAAAATCTGTTTGTATATTATCTGATGCTTGGATATAAAAATAAGAATGAATAGAAAAGAAGCACAAATAGATTTCAGTTATACCGGTGTGAACTTGGCAAGCAACTTTATTAAAAAAAATAAACGTAGTACGGTTCGATTGTACTTCGTTTGTACCCGTTTGTACCACCTTCAGTTTCGTTTGTACCTCAAAGGTTAAAAAAATAGAAAGGGTTAAAAAAAATTTAGCAAGCAAGTACAAGGTATTCAAAAACGGACAACGCCATTCGAACGAGCATTGTTTGTACCCGTTTGTACCACCTTCGTTTTCGTTTGTACCTCAAAGGTTAAAAAAATAGAAAGGTTTAAAAAAAATTTAGCAAGCAAGTACAAGATATTCAAAAACGGACAACGCCATTCGAAAGAGCATTGTTTGTACCCGTTTATACCTCCATTTAAATAGTTTGTACTTCCACCAAACCGGAAGTAGAAACATTTGAAAATAAGTAAGTTGGCGAGAGAAATTTCGCCCATTTTTGAGATATCGGAAAACGGCCAACGCTATTCAAAAGAGCGTCATTTGTACCCGTTTGTACTTCTTTTTACATCGTTGTACTTCAACCAAACTGGAAGTAGTGACAATTCAAAATATGTCAAAGAGAGAAATTTGGGTTTTTTTTAAGATATCAAAAAACGGCCAAGGCTATTCAAAAGAGCATCGTTTGTACCCGTTTGTACCTCTTTTTACATCGTTTGTACTTCAACCAAACCGGAACTAGTGACAATTCAAAATATGTCAAAGAGAGAAATTTGGGTTTTTTTAAGATATCAAAAAACGGCCAAGGCTATTCAAAACAGCATCGTTTGTACCCGTTTGTACCTCTTTTACCATCGTTTGTGCTTCAACCAAACCGGAAGCATTTGAAGATATGAGAGAGAAATTTCGCTAATCTTTGAGATATCGCACAACGGGCAATGTCATTTGATTCAATGCGTTGAATATGCCGCTACACGACTCAATTGAATATCTTTCTTTATAATCTCCCTAGCAGAGGTCTATAATAATTAGATAATAAGAAAAGTATAATTGGTGTTAAATGCATACATTTACAACCGGTATCTGCAACCAAAGATATAGAAATATATAATAAGAGATGGTTTAAAAACAACATACATATTTAAAAATATACTTAAAGGTCTCACAAAGTAAAAATTAAATACATAGTTAATTAATAAATAGTGGTCACATTACTAGGTTGTCTGACCTAATTTGGCAAAATGCAGAATATCTGTATTTATATGTTTTCTAAAATAGGGGATGGGAACCTTGGTCAATTAAGAAAAAATGTAACATAAACATTGAAAAGACTACTTCCGGTTTCGCTGAAGTACAAACGATTTAAAAAAAGGTTGCAAACGATATTCTATAGAATAGCGTTAGCCACTTTGCGATATCTCAAAAATTAGCAACATTTCTCTGTCCGACGTATTTTCATATGCCTCTACTCCGGTTCCCTTTGAGGTACGAACGAGTACAAACGATGTTTTTCGAAAAGCTTTGGCCGTTTTTTGATAACTCAAAAAATAGCCAAATTTCTCTCTTTGACATATTTTGAATTGTCATTACTTCCGGTTGGGTTGAAGTACAAACGACGTAAAAGGAGGTACAAACGGGTACAAACGATGCTCTTTTGAATAGCTTTGGCCGTTTTTTGATATCTTAAAAAATACCCAAATTTCTCTCTGATATATTTTGAATTGTCATTACTTCCGGCTTGGTTGAAGTACAAACGATGTAAAAAGAGGTACAAACGATGCTCTTTTGAATAGCTTTGGCCGTTTTTTGATATCTTAAAAAATACCCAAATTTCTCTCTTTGATATATTTTGAATTGCCATTACTTCCGGTTTGGTTGAAGTACAAACGACGTAAAAGGAGGTACAAACGTGTACAAACGATGCTCTTTTGAATAGCTTTGGCCGTTTTTTGATATCTTAAAAAATACCCAAATTTCTCTCTGATATATTTTGAATTGTCATTACTTCCGGTTTGGTTGAAGTACAAACGATGTAAAAAGAGGTACAAACGGGTACAAACGATGCTCTTTTGAATAGCGGTGGCCGTTTGCCGATATCTCAAAAATGGGCGAAATTTCTCTCGCCAACTTACTTATTTTCAAATGTTTCTACTTCCGGTTTGGTGGAAGTACAAACGATTTAAATGGCGGTACAAACGGGTACAAACAATGCTCTTTCGAATGGCGTTGTCCGTTTTTGAATATCTTGTACTTGCTTGCTAATTTTTTTTTTAACCCTTTCTATTTTTTTAACCTTTGAGGTACAAACGAAACTAAAAGTGGTACAAACGGGTACAAACGAAGTACAATCGAACCGTACTACGTTTATTTTTTTTTAATAAAGTTGCTTGCCAAGTTCACACCGGTTTCAGTTATCGAATAAGTATTAACTTATTATTTACCTTTCACTAATACAAATATCATGTTGGATATAATATTACTTTTATAAACTTCATAAATAAAGCGAGAAAAGGGATATGAGGCTCGATTTAATTCGGCTGAACTATAACAATTCGGCGAACGTTAATAAATCTGTTCTGCGGCTTCGTGCGTAGCTACGCCTACAGTTGAAGTCCTTCCCATTTCCAGTCGCCCAGAATGCAATCGACAGCTCGCAACTCTTCATCCAATATATAATAATACAATAAGGTCCACATTTTCTTTTGAAATTTGATGGACAAAAAACGGAGAATGAAATTTCTACTGAAATGTTCACGCCCCAAATATCTAATACATTTACTTAAAAAAGCAAATGCCTATTACGTTCTTTCTTGACATTTCGCACATTATTTAATAAGTTTTTGCGGAATAGTCAAGATAACGGAATAATTATGAAATGATGCTAGAACGTGGGAATTGCAAAAGAAAGCTTAGAAAGTAACTATTTTTTTATTGTTACGCACAGTAATTAATACCACAGCACTTATATAATTATT
Source organism: Protaetia brevitarsis (assembly GCA_004143645.1). Lineage (NCBI taxonomy): Eukaryota > Metazoa > Arthropoda > Insecta > Coleoptera > Scarabaeidae > Protaetia > Protaetia brevitarsis. The sequence goes on from RXPK01001437.1 coordinate 42,223, forward strand.
GTGCACAACCGCATTGTATGAGTAATTCGGACACAATTAATCCGTCGCGGTAATTGGAAGAGCAGCTGTCAGTTTATTTTTCCGAATGTAGCTAACGCGGTTTTGCAATTAGTAACCAACATAATTAGGAAAAGGAATAAGATCAAATAAGTGCAAAATCGGTCACGGTTTTTAAACCGGTAACTTAGGCTTTCAGTAATACCGTCATACATAAGTTATGGAGGAATGATTACACTGGTCAACAGTGAAATTGCTTCTTAGGTGAAAGTACCCAATCCCGAATGATTTCAACGTGCTGAACACGAATATCACATTGAAAAATGTTGATTGGCTCACGTTCCAGAGATATTGACGTTTTGTCCATTGTATAGATGCTATTGCATAATGTAATGCAATTTAGTGAGAAATTACGAAATTTTGCGTCATAATGCATCACCCCTTCATGCAAAGAAATTAATGCAGCATTTGCTGTAAGTTTCCATTGAGAGTGTTGCGAAATTGATTGCGCAATATCAAGCAATAGCTAATTATAGTTTATTTATAAATGGCCGACGTGACATTAACTCGTGCAATGTCCGTTCATTCGCGCATATTTTTCGAAGCTCTAGCATACACAAGTGATGCTATAGTGTAAAGTAACTAAACAGTAGCAATGCCCTCGTAACTGTGTTAATAGTGCAAATAACTTCTGTTATATTTGCGGAGAAGTGACATTTGCTGCACAGAAAAGAACATCAGTGCAACAGTTAAGAAAGGTATGATTTGTTATTTTGGTTGCAAGATAGGCGACCAGGACAAAGACTGGGCCCCACACGTATGCTGCCGCACTTGTGCCGTAAATCTTTCACAGTGGCTTAATGGCAAAGAAAGGCAAAGCCATTTGCTGTGCCCATGATTTGGAGGGAGCCCACCAATCACGTTGACGACTGTTATTTCTGTATGGTACCACCAGCTTCTGGAGGCATCACCAAGAAGAAGAAATGGACAGTTGAATACCCCTAACATACCATCTGCTCTGCGACCTGTCTCTCATGGCGAAGGACTCCCAATTCCAGAACCTCCTACAGATTTTTCTATCAGTTCAGACGATGAGGATGGCCATGCGTCGGCGAGTTCTCCTCAACGTGGCAGTAAGGATGATAACTTTTCGTGCTTTGACGAAACATCTGCACCACATAAAATTACCAGGATGAAATGAACGATCTTGTTCGCGATTTGGATCTGTCGAAAAGCAAAGCGGAGATACTGGCCTCAAGACTTCGACAGTGGAATCTTCTGGAACAGAATGTCCGAGTGACTTATTTCGCACTCGCCATCAGCTCTTCGAATCTTTCTTTAAGAAAGAAGAAAGCCTTGTGTTTGCTGCGATATTGATGGTCTACTACAAGCTCTCGGTATTGCACATGATCCCACGAATGGCGGCTGTTTATAGACGCTTCAAAACTGAGCCTAAAGGCGGTTTTGTTGAATAATGGGAACCAGCTTCCATCCATACCTATTGCACATGCGGTCTACATGAAGAAGACTTACGGCAATCTAAAGCAGCTACTGGAGACGATTAACTACAGCAAGTATGGCTGGCAGATATGTTCTGACCTGAAGGTAGTATCTCTGTTGATGGTTTGCAGCAGGGATATACAAAGTACTGCTGTTTTCTTTGTCTGTGGGACAGTAGAGCAATCGATTTGCACTACATCAAGAAAGACTGGCCTCCGAGAGCATTTTTTAAGCCTGGAGAAACGAATGTACAGCACCCACCATTGGCACAGCCACACAAAATCATCATTCCTCCTTACACATCAAGCTCGGTCTTGTCAAAAACTTGGTAAAAGCCATGGATAAGAATGGACCAGCATTCAAGTACCTGCATGAAAAATTCCTCGACTCAGTGAAGCCAAAATTAAAGAGGGATCTTTGTGGGGCCTCAAATTAGACAGCTCTTCCGAGACCCCAAGTTTGAGGAACTTCTTCAAGGTAAAGAAAACCAGGTTTGGGTGCATTCTATCAAGTGGCAGCAAACTTCCTGGGGAATGACAAGGCAGAAAATTACAAGTGTCTGGTTGAGGATATGCTGGCTTTGTTTCATGAATTCGGCTGCAATATGTCCTTAAAGATCCACTTTCTTGATTCCCACTTAGATTTCTTTCCTGATAACTGCGGGCAGGTCAGCGATGAGCACGGCGAACGCTTTCATCAGGACATTGCCACCATGGAGCAACGGTACAAGGCAAATGGTCTACGTCAATGCTAGCTGACTATTGTTGGACAATCAGTAGCGATGCTCCACAAGCCCACTACAAACGGCAGGCCAAAAGAAGTCGAAAGCCAGAAGCAGACTAATGTTTTCTTACCATGTATTATAATATTGACATAAGTACACCTTTTTCTGAAATATGCGTACATTTACAGAAAACCCGTAGCCAATTCAGCTTTTTCTTAGTCATTTTCGTGTTCAGCACATTGAATTCATTAAGAAATGACTATTTTCAGCTTGGAAGCATGAACTTTTCGAAAATTTGTTGCCCAGTGTTATTACTCAAGAATACGTTAAAATTGAGGAAACTGCAAGAAATTGATTATTCCATAAAATCAAGAAACGAAAATATTAGGTTTCTACTGGTATACTAGCGTTGTCCACTGCTTTGCTCGTATATGCATGCAGAAAAAGAAATTGTTAAAGTAATGAAATATTCATTAATTCAAACAGGTGATTTCTCGAATAACTTACTTTGTTAGTATCAGTTATTCAATTCAAATATGTATGTACACTATTTGTTTTAAAAAAAAAGTAAACGAATTAAATTAAATATTGTAGAAAATTTGATTAAATACATATTTAAATACAGTTTCAATCACCTAATTAACTATTTATTTCATTTTAAGCATTTGTTGACACTTAATAATTATCTCAACTTGGTTGTATTAGTTATATTAATTTAACGATACCAAATATTTTGTAATAGACCAGCGAACAGATAAGACAAGAAGAGTGACTTGTGTTGTCAGCACCCTTGTGGTTCTGTCGCAAAAAATATGGTGCCTCAGTTACCCTTCTGTTCTTTTACACCAACCATAAAGAGCGTGTGTCCGACAAAGAAGTACAATCTCGACTCAAAATGGCCGCTATTTGTCATCTGCAGTCATTCGCTGTGTTAAATGTATGTAAGTACATCTTTTACGGAGTTTAATTAGTAAGAGAGACATTATTAGTGTTATTATTAAATAACAATACAGCAAGAAACAAACAAAATAACAATAAGTTGAATTAAAAACGCGGTAGAATATTTCAAGTATAACATTTAATTATTCTTGATTATTCCCAATAACCGTCAAGATCAACGTCAGAATAATAACTAGAGTGGTCAATTTTCGTCTGCGCGCCAGGTCAGTACTAACGTTCATAGTGTGACATTACCGTTTAACACAGGTATACAATACACCGCCGGGAAAGAGCAAAATTATTTATTTATATAATTCCTCAATAAGACAATTTGAAAAAGAAATATAAAAATATATTTTTTTGAAAGTGTCTTAAGTAATCATTTCCAATTCCTAACATTCCCTAGAGATACCAAACATTAATACATACTCCAATTCTCAACTTTTTACTGGCCCTATTTACGACGATGGAATGGAAATTAAATTACGAAATTTGGACTTTTCAAGCTTCGTTTCTCCTCAAGTTTTGTTCTAAATTCTATTTTACCTGTACATATATGTTCTAATTGCATTGTTTTTTTTTATCGCCATACAAAATAATTTGATTAATAATGTTTTTTATTTCTGCATAAAAATGTACGGAACGCCCTTAAACTAGATCGCTATTTATCGCAATAACTAACCTACTTTATTTTATGTTTTTAAAACTTTTTAAAATAATGTGATTTTGGTCTGAACTGCATTATACTGGTATAAATTTTAATCGCATTTATTCACATTATAGACAACTCATTATTATATAGTCTACGTCTGGAACTCTATCCACTTGTGCACACCCGGACATCATTGTTGGCAAACCAGTGTAGGGTCGGATGTTAGAAATGAAGTAGTCGAATAAAAAGGAAGTCTTTGTATTGAACAGAACCATATAGTCATAACTCTTGAACCTTAATTAGAAGTTGGTGTGTGTTCGTGTCAGAAATTTGAAAATCTATAATAAAATCTTTCCAGCGAAGTGGTTGCATTTTCATTGATTTATTTGAGAAAGAACCACAACATATTTATTCCTAGAAGAATATTTTATACTATAAAAATATAAAGAGATATTCCGTTGTCTCAAGATAAAAAAACTCACCCAGTATATGTATCACTTAATCAAACATTACTTTACTAGAATCGTGTTTTTTATTACTATAAGCTGTTCAGAAATATTTGCAATAAAATCACAATCAAAAATGCATATGTTTGTGGAGTTTTCTAATCTATTTTCCTACTTCCTTTAAAATATAAATTACTTCACACGTTTGAAAATTCCCGGCAACAGCTTTACAACATGGCAGCTAAACTTGAAGGTCATTCAAAACGGACCACAAAAGAACAAAGGATTTTCCGAGCTTGTCCAAACTGATAGTAAACTGTGGCACCACCAACAATGGGTAGTCCGATTTGTACCAGTACAACAACTGTTTATCGCACACTGTATACAAATTATTTTGGCACCACCATAATTTGAATCCCGAAATTCACCAATACGCTTTTATATATTATGAAACAATGATTGTTTTCTGAGATTTTCTACGCCCATCATTGTATTACATTTACAATGCGTAAAGCGTTAACGGAGAATCGTACTATCTCGCATCAAGACTCGACTAACACTGATACTAGATACTAGACACACGAATCGGAGGGAGTGATTTTACTGCCTTGAAGATATACTATGGCTAAACGTTCTGCATAGAGCGAGGCGACTGTGGCCCTGTAAGCAGACACGCCCGACGACTCTAGTTATCAGTCACCCGGCGTGCAGCTTCGCCCTGAAATTCACGATTTTTCTGAAGGTAATTACCAACAGCAAAAACGAAAATCCAGACAATACGCACGGTCGACTGAATTTAAACATAGATTTAGAATAAAATCTACAGCACGATTAACAAATCAAAACATTCGTTGTACTTTAATGAAACTGTTTAGTTTCCTTTGTTTTTAAGACAAGTGGTTTCCCAATGACTTTTCAAAGTTAAACCTATGATGTCGGAACTTGTTATCCTACTTGCAGATCAAATGACCAATAAGCTCTACAGTTCGACTTGGTTGATTAGTCTGTTTTCATAACTTATGCTGTATCTGCACTTGTATTGTATATGTAAGTACGTACACGTACGTATATCTCCACAAAAACTTGTTAGGCGAGCTTCCTTTCAGAAAGATGATATCAAGTTTAACAAACAGTCACTGACATCATCCTTTATGGTGTTTAATTCTACATATGTGCTCACGAACACAATCTCTATGTATATCTTGTTATTTCGCGCCATCTGTTGTAACATCAGACGAATTACAACACCAATTTCAAAATTCATGCTACCTTTGAAATTATTAGAAAAGAGTTTATAGCTTTTCCGTGAATTTTATGAATAATAATTCTTTGGACGTATAGTAATGAGTTTTGAGAGTTTTTCTGCAAACTTCTCTGCAAACAAAATAATCATAACGAATTTATATGTAAATACTAAGGATCGGTGCGACGTTATACAGGCTGTGTATAAATTGGGAGAAGATTTTATATAGCGATCTACTGTGTCGATTTCTTAATCTAATTACTTTGCCTGCGATGTTTGAAGGACTGATTTGAGAGAAACAAAAACGTGCATGTGGCAACATTGTTGTACGTACTTAAGATTGTATTAATTAGCGAGGTAACTGAGAATACATAGAAGGGAAGTGAAGGTGTTCCTGTGCAATCTAAATGCTATATAAATCATTCATCAAATAATTTGTTGAAACAACCTAGTATTTAATTTCAGCTTTACCCAAGAGATCATACATAGCAGTTTATTTTTCCTGAATGTTTACTCCTTATTATCAATCAAAGTTTGTTGCTAAGTAAATATAATAGATTGACTGCAAAAAAACTGATAACAGGTAAATTAAGCCAGCGAACACCACACAAAAATTTGTTATCCATGAGTCAGTCAATAGGATATAAACGAGCAACAATCTTAAGCAGTCAAGACGATTTGCCTATCCTTCGTTTGGAAAACTCCGCGTCTGTCAACTACAAGGAAAGATTTATCCACATTCAATATTTACTCGGTTAAATATAGACGGCATCCGGACTACTTTGTGGCGTCTACATGCATGATGCAAATAACTTTACCTACTACGCGTACATTACTGTCGGCCGATTACTGAAATTGCTTTTCAACTGTATTGCCACTTACCTACTGTCACTTCATATCAAGCTCAAAATATGTTTGACCCTTTTGGTTATAGAAACGTCCAGAAAGCAATTGGAATCCATAGTTTAAATATCTTTGACATGTCGGTGCACTAATAGAAAGAAATTTATGGGCTAAAGAAAGTTATTTTTCCAGTATAAGTATTTCTTTTTTTTTAAGACGGGGATATACAGAATACAGGGTTTTCCACCGAAGTGGCTAGTTAGAATTTTCCCGGCTTAACGAAATTTCTCGATTTTAAAAATTTGGAGTTTGCAACAACTTGACACATCTTTTTAAAAAAATTCCGTCTCTTTTGCACTTTTGGTTAAATGGAAGTCGCCATAAACCTTTGTTATTTTAAATGGAACATCCTATATATTATTATATTTTTGAATTCACCATAAAATCTTATGACGATTACTACTAGGGTTTCCTATTCCTATCTTCAACTGTTTTTAAGATATTACGATTTTGTTAAATTTTTGATATTTACATCGTTATATGTAATTGATGAATTTTCACTTGGTTAAAGTGTCAGAAGTCTCCCACTTTAAAATTAACAAGTATTGACATTGTTTTACCAAAACGCAGTAAAAAAAATCAGTGGAATTATACAGGGTGTTTAAAAATTAGTGGTACATCCAAGAATTTTTAAATAAAGAAAAACATGTCACAAGCGTGACGCCGACAGCAGCTCACAACCGCTTGTAGATTTCGAATTTATAGAAGCAACACGACTACAAAGATAGTATCCTATCCTTAATTATTTCTTTTTGTGCGCATTTTTTAAAGACCAAAACAAAGCTATGTGATTGGAATCCTTTAAGGCATTTAGCAAAGTAGTTGTTAATTATTTTAATACATGTTGCATTATTTTTGCTAGTTCCATCCAATGAAATGACGGCTGAATTATAATTTCGCTATGTAAAATACAGATCAGGCCGCTTCATTAATAAATTCTTATTTCGTATTTTAGCATTGATTTAATATGAAATGTAATTAGTGTTTCTTAGTGTGTTTACACCTTTACTAACAATTAATTACAGTAGGGTAAACGTCCAGAAAATGAAAGACAATCAGTAAATGAATAACGGTACGATTTTTCGTTCAAAATAAGAATGCGGTTACATCTACAAAGTTTGCTTCTGTTTTAAAACATATGTTCATTGCGTATTATTTTCCTAGTCATTGTCGAATAAAGAACGAATAGTGATGCATTATGGGAGACCGTCAAAAGACGGTCGTATGCAGTGTCGAAAGGTTGAAGCTACTTTCGTTAAGTTACATGCATTTCTCATTTCCAAAATTATACTTGAGCACTAAATTTGAAAAAATATTAGAAATTAGAATAACCAAAAAAATACAAATTGAATAAAGAAATCAGTTAGAAATAGTGAATAACAACTAAAGGAGTGTTAGGATTTGCAATGCATCCATCCGAAATTAAAAATGCTGTTCAAAAATTTTGAACAGAAGCCAGTCGTCAAAATCCATTTAAAGAAAACAGGCCTGGCGAAAAAAAGATTCAAAATAATTTTTACAATGATATCAGATGTTGACAAGCGTAATATACAAAATAATTTCCAAATTCAAGTGGCAGCAGTAACTGAGAGCACGCAATTAGAGGATGTTTTTCGGAAATGAAAACATATTGATAGAAACAAATCTTTTGCGTATGACCGGCAGATCCATCCAGAATTTACAATGCCGACGAAACTAGAATGAGAACTAGTGCGAAATCAGGGTTAATGTTGGGGGACTGTGTAAAAAAAAATGTGTATGAAGTCTCATTTTGGCAACGAGAAATAATCAATTACTGCGTTACAGCTCCTGATGGAATAGAAATGACCAAAATGTGCAGACCAAATTCGGTGCAAAAGGCACCAAATTGTGAAAAAAGAATTCTGAACCTCAACCTTTAAATTCTCGGCGCATTTATGAGATCCAATTTTAGTCTATTTGTCCATAAATAAGATTCTTGTACTAAATAAAGTGTTGTTCATCCTGCTCGTTGGATTGTATTAGATTAGATGATATGATCCCCTTTTTCCCAGAAGACACTCTCTTAATTTGCCCTCTTAATTACGCCTCTCATCTTTGAGAGCGGTTCTTTGTGTAGGTGCTAGCTGTTAGAGTTCTTCACGCCCTTACTATAAACCTTGTCCTCGTCTGGCTGTCAAATTCACACAACACATTTTTCTTCCTCCTCTTGCCAGAATCTGACAAGTAAGCTTAATATACTCAGGCCTATTTGTATACATATGCCTATTTAGTCAGCAGATCTACTATCATTTTTGACAGTCTTCCTATTTTACTCAGTAGAAACCCTAGTAAATTCAAGCCTCTGATCCTTGACACTGAGAAAAATATCCTTTTCATTTAAAAGGAATTGTATATATTATATTATATTGATAGTTGATTCAAGTGGGACTGTATTTTGAACTTGAAAACTATGCATATTGACAAAAAAATCGTAAGCATGTTGATTCAAGAGGTTTTTCCTGTTCTTATAACATTTATTTCATTTTAAACTTAAGCGTTACAAAAAATGTCGTGGATCGTTTTTCAATCGAAATGAAAATGAATTATCTCACAAAACTCATGCATTAAGGAGGAGTTGCGGTTAGAATGTTGTAAATCCTAGTAAGTATTGGGAGTTGGTCGCAGTGACCACCCTAGTACTTCTAGTCTGGCCGTTAAAGAAATCGTCCTTTCAATGGCGATGACTGCTATCAGATGTTGTCTTGTAAATATACCAGATTAGTATGTTACGATCGTATTTTCCCAGCCTATATTGTGGGAAAATATTATCTGTTACTGGAATGAAATAGGAGATGCGCCCATCTATGCGACACATTTCTCTACTACACATAAGTATATCTGCTCATCTGCTGTACTATAGTGAGAGAAAACCTGCTATAACGAAAATAAAATGCGATATTTATTTTTTACTTCCATGTAAATATTTAGTTAAATTAATAAATACTTGTCTAGCTTCAAATAAATCTACTAAACAAATTATTTGTTTGATTGAATACAGGAATATTTTTAATATTCCTAAATCAAAGTAATAATTTAGGAACTGCAACCAAATGCACGAAAATGGTTGAAAAAACAAGATAATTCTTTTCCCGTGTATAACAGTTTTAAAAGCTTCAAACATTATATACTATTGTAAAGTCCTTGGCTTATAAGTAAATCATTAACTGAAAGATTTCAAATTATCTCTGAAATTTCTTTAACCTCGGGCGAAAAATATTCACTTTTGTTCATTATTGTTTGTGTATCTGAGACTTATGCACGTGGGAACATGAATAAAACCAAAATACTTCCGCGTAAAAACGCACTCAGCTTGAATACAGGTACTTGCATTTTCCGTTAAAATCAATGTATACATGCGTTCCGCGCAAATAAACCAAAACGTCCGGCTTTTTTATTTGAAGTATTGTTTTATAATTCAATAATACTTAAAAGAAACTAAAACTATGTTATTAAATATGTACATAATAATAACAATATAATATGTAATGTGTATTGTCTTACTTAAACAGAAGTTATGAAGACATTATAAAATATTAATCAAAACTAAGGTGCATTCCATTTAATTACAGTTACTTTTCGTCGAAAAACATGTACTTAAGAAGTAAATAGTTTTCCGGCGAAACAGCAGGCTACTTTCAATTAAAATCAACACTTTTCTGAGAACGGGTATTCTTTTCGTTGAACATGATAAAAACCTAAAGTTATAAAACTTTTCATTTAATGCAATCTCTTTCCTCAGTGTAGGAACTCTTTTGCTACCTATCCGAAGATTTTTTGTCACCCACTCCTGGATTGATTATAATCCGCATTGATTGTTGGATTTCTTAATTTTGCGATTTGGTAGTGCTGAAAGAAGGGCTAACTTCAAAAATGACACTTGACTAACTTTGTCTGGCCAGCTCGTCGGTGGCCTAATTCCCCCTCATGCCCGGTGGCTAGGGACCCAGACCAATGTTAATTCCCTTCGGTGCCCACCTATTCTGAGCGCTTACGCAGTCTCAAATCAGGTCATTGATATATGTATTATGAAACTCATGTACTGGTGATCTTTTGTTCATTTATTAGATTTTACTGTTCATTCATTAAATTTTGCGAGTTTTTTAATGAATAATTTTTTACATAAGAGTTGGAACAAAAAATCGCAAAAACAAATAGGCTGTGCTTAAAGTATTTGTAATGTAATTCAGAGTGTAACAACATTAGGTTTTATTGCAGTAGATTTAAAATCGCAGTAAAATTCCCCACTCAAGGTGTAAGTAGTATTTAATTGTTCATTCACTGGGTTATCTATCCTATATTGAAGGAATAGACACTTTTTAATATTCTGATCAAAACAAACACGATTTTTCTTGTAAAAAAACTTACTTTTGGAATGGGATATAAACAAAAAAAATCACAACTTTTTATTTTATGTCATTCTGTGTAACGCAACTTGCTGATGTGAATAAATGGTATGAATGAAAGAAAAGTTTGTATCACTGAATAGTGCTAATCTTAACAAACTAGCGCTTGCATACTAATTACATTAAGCTAGATATAGCAGTGGTTCTCTAAACAAACAACTTAATCACATTTTTACAGTCAATAACAAACATTAAGAAAATACATTGGAAAACTTCCATTTTGAACCACCAAATTTGATGTACAAAACATTGAACATTAGGTACAGCATCTCCTGAACCAAGTTAAAACATTGTCTACATTACTAAAATATCTAAAGACTAAACTACTTCGCACAGCTTACTTACAGATTTTTTGCACATCGACACGTTCGAAACGAACAGCACGTGTTTGGCACAGGACTTCCATATACGTAGACAATCGGCCAACGATACGGACCTTTTGCATCGTTCGAATCCTGTCCAACTCTCACCGATGGTAAATTTTGGTCCTGCCACCATTTTGGCCGCCTTATCACAATTATTATTCCACTACAATCCCCGCAAAAATACACTTCAACAATTAGTTCCACTGCGACTGAAGCCAAACAGGAACATTGTTACGAAAGTCCCAACACACTTCGAATAATCGCACCGCACTAACGTAAGAATGTTTACTACTACTATTCTAGTGTTGTTATTCGTGTATTACGTTCTAATAGATTCTGCAAATAGATTTTAATTAGGACAGAAACGGGAGAGGCAGTTCCGTGAGTCTTTTATCCGCTAATATGTAGGTATCAGGGTTTTCTCGTAGATAATAAATGGAGCTTATTGCCACTACATATTAGGAAATTGATTTGTTAAGCCTTACATACAATCAAATCTGATGTAATTCGCTTTATACACCTGCTAATCTGGTTTTAATGATTACCGCCTTACTGTGGTGGTATTGTAGGCGTTTAATTATATGCCTCGTGGTAGAGCAATAAACGGGTTTATTTGGCGAGTAAACATACAGAGTATGTTGGTATGTTGCTTAGATAAGAATAGAAACTATGAAAAAAGGTACAATAGATTTTATTAAGTACAAGAATTTCAATTACTACAACATAATACGAAAAGATGCAATGAAAATATTGTTTTTTTTGCTGTTAAAGGAAAACATGAATGATTTTTTTCAATGATACTTCTTATGATAGCCTTCACTCCATATTAATTCTCTGGTTTAAGTATCCCACAACCTTGCAATTCCATTTTACATTATAAAAATTATATGACTTTGAATAGGTATAAAGAATAGATAGTGTTTCCTAAGTTGTTTGAAGGAGATTTAAATGTGAAATTAAAGGAGAAAAACGTACACGGTTTTCCACGGAAATGGCTAATTAGAAGTTTTCCCGATATAATAAAACTCTTTTTGTAATAATTCTGTAGTTACTTTTTTTCTATAATATTTTTTACACTTCTGGTTAACCCCATGTTCCCATGCAACCCCAGTTCCCATGAACTTAGTTATTTTAAATCGAACACCGTATGTATTGCTTTTGAATTTCAGCATAAAATTCGTAATTTAATATAATTAGAGTTTCCTATACCTGTCTTCAACTGTTTCTACATCTTGTCCCAAAATCAGATTTAAATCAGTCGCATCAAAAAGAAGTCTTTTGATTCGCTTGCCTAACCTGCTTGACACATAAAAAGAAAATATTCCAGAAATGGTCGTCATGTCATTCTTTATTTAAACTGTCAGTGTGACCTGTTAGCAATATTTCAAAAAAAAAAGAAAAAAAAGAATGTGTATTCATAGGCATAGCTTTCTTTTGCGGTTTATAAATAGAAAATTAAAAGAGCGAATAAGCTATAATAAGTGTAAAAGCGCTCAAGCACATCCCCCATCAATACTGTGTGGGCGATTTATCTCTAGACCTGCTGCACTAGACGAAAAAAAATAATTTGGATACGCTTAAAATGTTTTGGAGTCACGTGATAACGACATTACTGCAAATATATTGAACGTTTTCAATATTTTGGGTATCTTTTCATAGATACATCAAAATATAGAGAATAACAATTTGATAGAAGCATTTATAAATAATTTACGAAGTAGTGACAAGCGTACTTATCTTTGGTAGTGACACAGAAAATAATTTTCGAGTGTGATCAATTAATTATTTATGTGGATACTAGGATACACATACACATAAACATTGTTTACTTTTTTAAATAAAATCAGTACGCAAGTGATTTTATTATTTTAAATCTACAAATCATGATGCATACAAATATTTTAATCCTTACAGTTGTTTTATAAGGTTAATAACTACCTGCGTCTGTCAAAGCCGTTTGTCAAATGTGCCATCGAAGGCAAAAATCTTGACTCAAAATTAATGAGAGAAATATTCAAATACTGAAAAAACTCCAATGATTCTATCTCTATTTATGTCAAACTTGGGTCAAGACTTTTGTCTTTAATAGTATGGTGGTTATAAGTTATACTCAGTTCTTAAATACAACAATAATATTCACTGACAATAATAATCTTATTGTAATGTTAAAATCATAGCCTGCCAGGTAAAAATTATTTGGCCATTTGGAAGGGTAACGAAACAAAACGAGTAATTTTAATAAATAATACTTTTGAATATGGGTATAGGGATGCTACAGCAAATCGCTGCTGAATTTAATTGTGTACCCAGCAATATAAACAAATGCAAGTTGTTTTATTTGAAAAAAAATAATTTTGTATGATACGAAGTTTTAAAATGGGAAGACATCTGGCGCTTAAAGCAAGTTAAAATTAATCAATAATCAATTACGTACAACAGTGTAAATTAGTAATAATATAATTAAATGTTCTATCCAATCATTTATTTTAAACTTCTCTGTGTCTACCGGTTTCGGCTTAAGCCATCATCTGGACAACACTACGTCTTAAAAGGAACTAAGAGCTACGTCATTCAAAGTTGTAGTATTAAACATTAATAATACAATATTTAAATAAAATAAATCAGGACAATGCAAATGAAACTAAAAACACGTTAAAATTTTGTTAAAATATGTGAAGAGCGTGATGTGTTTGAAAACGGACACCAAAACACCACTAATCAAAACTTTCAATAACTATACAAACAGTGTAAATGTCAAAATTTCAACAAAAATCGTAATATCTTAGAAACAATCGACACTGAATTTAAATATTTAATAATATTTAGGTATTCTATTTACAATAACAAAGTTCATGCCGATTTCTGGTTGACCGGAAGCGTAAAAAAAACTTGGAAATATTTTAAAAAGAAAGTAAGCATAACATTACAAACTTTTTTAAAAGTGAAAGTTTTCTATCTACCTCATTTTTATGTTCATTGTATGTAATAACGAAATAAGAAATGAACGAGAACTGCAATTTTCTTTGAGAACAGTTTATGCGTGTGCGTATTCTTAGCTTTTTACGGTGTCCTATAATCGTAATTACATTGCAAGCGCAAATGGGCCAAAATGAATGCCCTAGCGGTGTAAAAATAGAACGAAAAACCGTTTTTAGAGAGTGAAACCTGGATTCGTCCGACGAAAATAGACAAGCACAGCTTTTATCGAGTCGTTCATCATGTTCATAGGGCGGCGCCGCATTGGTCGGACAATTTGTCGAATCGCTTTGAATTTAGGGTACTTACTCGTTATTGATACATAGATTCTCCTTAGGTACTCGAGGTGAATATCTAAAATTAGCGGCGTTTTACTGACTATAATAGATGTATGGTAAAAACGATCGCGTGAATTGAAAATCGTTAGTGGTAAAAGCCATGATGAAACAGTTGCTTCTTAAAATTTTGATAGATATGAATTTGCGCATATTTGCCGTGTAATTTCTATTCCATTTCTAATTATCATTAGAAATAACTGCCTCGAAATATATAGATAAAATATCAGATAATTAAGTGGCAATAAGAAACAGAGAAGAAGAAAGAGTAGGTACTTATCGTGAGTCTGAAAGACAATAGATAGAAAATAAAATAAAACATGGTTAATAAGAAAACGAAGTAGTTAACGAAACAATTTTTCTGATAAACTAAATACTACACACAAAGTTTTTCTAAATAAGAATAATTGCTTATACATTTGAAACCAAGTGAACTTCAAATCCTAATTATACCCGCCAGCTATATACAGGCTGATTTATTTTCGATCCTCGCTATTCGCTTATTATTGAAGATAGACGGTAGGTTTAAATTTGGGAAAGTTGCCAAATTTTGTGATTATTATGAACCCGAAAAAAGGAGAATTAGAACAAATGATGTTACAGATTAAAAAAAATCTAATTTTCTTATTTTGTCTTTTTTAACCTTGCAGAGAAAAACTACAGACACATTCTAAAGGCCACTTTTAATCTATTTTTTTTTCTATCTAATGGTGTACTTGAAATTTTTATACGGCGTTTGGGTTCTTTCTGGCGATCATCCATTTCCTATTTCTTATGAGCGCCGTATTGGATTTTAACACCGCTAATAGAAAGAGTTTTTTCTCTGATTTCAACCACTTAATATGCTGATAAAAGTTTTTGATGTTATGCTTTAATTGACGCAGAATCTAATAATTAGGGTAGCCATAAAATTTCGAAGTCAATTGCTTCGATCAATGAAATGTTTTACAAATGGTAAATTAAAGGTTAAAATTTCCTGTACCCGAGTATGGAGCAAATTTCATTCTGACGCTACTTTTCTTAATGATATTGATGGATTATTATTTAGCTAAAAAACAATACAAAATGTATATTAGCTCCACAAAAATACACCTTCAATTTACCATTTGTAATGATTTTGTTCCAATTTTATGCTGTTATTATACCTACACACTAAAAAATTTAGGTAATTTTTCTTGGCACAAATTACTTTTTTTTTTGGATAATTTTACACATTGAAGGAACTAAATGTACAGAAATTTAAGCAAAATTTCGAAATGTTAGAAATTTTCCGTTAATACATGTGTTTTACGTAAATATAGAACAAAATCTCTAACATTGTAATATTATCTCTCAGTAAAAATTTAAAATTTCTCACAATTTGGAAAATTAGAGTTAAAAATAAAGTAACTTTCAAGTGGTAAGAAAAAATTAAAAAAAAAAATTTCACGTAAAGAAACCTTATTTGAATTAGATGTAGTTAAGTTTAATATTACTATTTTCTATGAAGCGATCAAACTATTTCTTTAAAATAGTTAATTATATAGGTAATTTGGTTGAATAACAAAAAGATATTTGTTTGGATATATGATATTAAGTATGATTTTCTTAAAGAAACTATTACTTTATTCAAAGACATACTTCAAAATTGTATTACCTAAATCATCACGTCATAATATTCTAAACATATAATAGCCAAGTTTTCTGGCCTATAGTAGCAAATATGTTAAACATATTCTACCAGTACAGAAATTGCCAGTGAAGATGGCAGTTCTCCTATTTCACTACACTAACTTTCCATACTTGATATAAGTTTTCCACACTGAGAGAAATATCCTTCTCATTTAAAAAGGAATTGCATTAAACCAAAAGTTTTTGGGTCTTCTATATGGCCAACATGATTTGGTGTTTCCTTGAAAAGGAATATAATTTTGAATTCACGCATTTCCTCGGAAATAATATATTTTTCGTTGAAACAGTTTATTCTTTTAAGTGAAAGATATTGATAGTTGATTCAAGTCCTCTTATTTTTGAACTTGAAAACTATGCAGATTGGCAGAAAACCGTAAGCATGTTGATTCAAGAGGTTTTTCCTTTTCTATAACATTTATTCATTTTAGACTTAAGCGTAAACACAACAAAATGCCGTGATCATTTTCAAGATGATGATTTTTGGAATAATTCATTTCATCGAAATGAAAATGAATTATCTCAAAAAACCCATGCAACTAAGGAGGGATATTTGCCGTTAGAATGTTGTAAATCCTAGTAGTATTGGGAGTTGGTCGCAGTGACCACCCTAACACTCTAGTGTGCCATTAAAGAAATGGTCCTTTCAATGGCGATGACTCCTCTCAGATGCTGTTCTAGTAAATATACCAGATCAGTATGTTACGATCGTAGTTTCCAGCCTATTTTGTGCGAAATATTATCTGTTACTGGAATGAAATAGGAGATGCGCCATCTATGCGACAATTTTCTCTACTGGCAGTGAACAGTAAACCTGCATCTCAACTAGGGTGTGAACCTGAGGTTTTGTACCCTTTTCATCTCTGATAGACGCGGACTATTAAGCCGCTGGGGGTGGGTGTTTTGAAGTAACTTGAGATAAGCTACTCTTCAGGGGAGATTGATGATCGTCATTTTTTGAATCTAAGCCGAACCTACGTGTTTTATATAGAAGTTTTACCTCACTTGAAGGTGTTTGAAGGCGGTCGTCAGGGTTTTAGAACGTTAGATGTTACTCTAAGAAAATATCTAGACGTCTGACTCGTGTAAGTGGAGGTGGACGATCCTGGAGTTCCACGACCGCCTGAACCAAGGGGTTTTCTCTGAATTTCTCTACTACCCATAAGTATATCTACTCAACTGCTGTACTATATGGGTAGAAAACTGCTATACGAAAATAAAATACGATATTTATTTCTACTTCTACTATTATTTCTACTTGTAAATATTTAGTTAAATTAATAAATACTGCTTCAAATAAATCTACTAACCAAATTATTTGTTTGATTGAATACAGGAATATTCTTAACGTTCCTAAATCAAGTAATAATTTAGTAACTGTAACCAAATGCATGAAAAATGGTTGAAAACAACGATTCCCGTGTATAATAGTTTTAAAACCTTCAAACACTATATACTACTGTGATGTTCCTTGGCTTATAAGTAAATCAGCATTAACTGAAAAGATTTCAATTATCTCTGAAATTTCTTTAACCTCGCGCGAAAAATATTTACTTTTGTTCATTATTGTTTGTGTATCTGAGACTTATGCACGTGGGGAACATGAAATAAAACTAAAATACTTCCGCGTAAAAAAGACTTGGCTTGAATACAGTGCTTGCATTTTCCGTTAAAGTTTTAAATCAATGTAACACATGCGTGTCCACGCAAATAAACCAAAAACGTCCGGCTTTTATTTAAAATACTGTTTGTATAATTCAATAATATTTAAAAGAAACTTAAAATATTGTTGTTAAATATTAATTACTTTTTCGTCGAAAAGCATGTACTTAAGAAGAATATAGTCTTCCCGCAAACAGCAACGCTACTTTCAATTAAAATAAACTCCTTTCTGGAGAAAAGGTATTCTTTTCGTTGAATATGATAAAAACCAAATAATTAATAAAACTTTTCATTTAATGCAATCTCTTTTCTCAGTGTAGTAATTTTCAAGTGATAAGGAAATGGAGGCGTTAACTTAGAATGTTCTGGTTCAAGTCAGACGTAGGCAGAAATGACATGGTGTTCAGCCACAAGTGGTTTCTGTTTTCTTGTTATTTTGGAAACTATTATACTGATCACTAGTAGTAGTGGTATTAATTCATATTAGAAAATAAATTTGCAATTTATACCCGTGCATAACAAAACTATTCCAAAAACTTTATGCGCGCAAAGCAAGTCAACAACTTCATCTGTTCCTTATCCTCGCCGATAACTCATCACTCTACAAATGCACCAATCACCAACCACAGATTAATTGCATATCCCCGCAGTATTAAAACTATAGAAATAATTGAATTCAATCTCTAAAAGCAAGCTGATGTTTGTTGACCGAGAATTAGATGAAAGCACTGATGGAATGCATATACATACATATCAACTGAAAATACGTGTGTAATATCTGATATAGGTATACTACTACACATTCAGATACAGCAGATTTGACTGTCACCTTCTTGATCGCTAGCTGCATACGCAAGTATGTTAGCCTCGCGGAAACCTGTTTGCTTATGGTTAAATCTTTATCACCCGGGAATTCTTGGATGCTTGTGCGCGGTCGTTTTTAATCGATTAAAGAACCGTTGGGTTTGCCGTTGTTTTGTACGGCTCGTATACAGAAATTTCTTAGGAAGAACAGATGGGTAATAGGTGGGTGTCTAATCATGTGTAATAAGCTGAATTGTTACATTCTTACAATGTTTACACTTGGTAATCAAGAAAGAAAAATCAGAAAATTTTCTTTGTCAATTTTTGATTTTATTAAGTTGATCTTAAATAATATAATATTCTTAAATTGATGTCATTACAACGACCTTATAGTTTTGAAGGAATTCAAGTAGAGTTTAAATAATAATTTCTTTGTAGTACCAAAATATTTGACAAACAATGAACGTCTCCTTTTGGTCATTAAAAAAAAAAAACGATATGGCGTCGTCTATAAATCACCAAAACATAATGTTAGGTCAATTGCGATATCGTCATCATTCCCAACTTTCTCCTCAATATTGTTAGGTAAGTACATGAAGTTAAGCCACATGATTTCAGGAGAGTCTGTAGACTATAATAAAATATAAAACATATCAGGTTAAACATTGTTATAAAACGAATTACTTGTGTTAGCTCGAAAATTCAAATGAGCCACGGTTGGTAGAAACGTAACGATCACCAGACCACCAGGCCAGGAGGCAGTTAGGAAACATAGAGAAAACGAGATGGTCACGTACGGATTGCTGTTGTAACATACGAATATTTCTGTTGTCATACTTATGTTTAATTATTGTAACATGTTTTTTTGCAAATATATACTTTTTAACCTTAACAAAGCAGCGGTAGGATAACGGTAAAATCAGTGAATTAACGAGTGATGAAAATATCGAGAAGTAAACGAACGAGCAAGTGGTATGCAACGATAAACAAACGCATGCGCGACGAAGGTACGGGCGACACGCAAGTCAACGGAAAGTTTGCCGGCAAAAATACAACGAGTGAACTATAACGATATAATAAGCGGTGGTGCGACAGAAACAGAAAAGCGCGGGAATCAGTGTGTATACGTGTTTGACGTTTAAGGAGAACATTGTTTTGTTTTCGGTGTACGGATTAAACAAGGATCATATTACGGACAACGGAAAAGGGAAAATGACGGAAAATAACGACAACAGTTTAACCAACAAACATATTCAATTCAAGGTGATGTGCGAAATAGCTGGATATCGAAGAAAGTTATTGTCATTTGACAGTTAATAGTGCTATTAATCACTAGTGAGATATACAGGGTGTGAGTAATGTTCAACAGGTCGAAATACGTCGGGAGCAGGGGCGACACCGAAAGATTACCGATTGTAAATTGAATGGGAACGGCGTTTAATTGAGCAAGAACGGGAATTAGTAAAGCGAGAAAGGGAATTGCTACAATACGGAAAGAAATTATTGAACGAAAGAACGTCTAACAACCATAGTATTCCTTACCGTCATGATGCTATGCAAGTGATACCGGAATTTAATCCAGGTAAGCCAAATTCGATAAGCGCTTCACAATGGCTAGCAACAGCTGAACATTTAGCCAATATTTTTAAGTGGGATGATAGAACGTTACTGCTAAATCCTATGACTAAATTAAATGACTGCGCTAACGACATCACATACACGAGAAGACGGACGCGATTGGGATACCAAATTGAAACAAATACAATACGCTATCAACAGTATGGCAAACACATCTACTGGACAGTCACCATACAGCCTACTATTTGGGTTCCAACCACGAAATGCCTTGCCGAATAAACTGATATTAGCTTTAGCAGAAGAAGAGCCGCTGGATACAACAGTATTGCGTAATGAGGCACTACGAAAGATAGAATTGGAGCAAGCCAGACAGAAGGAACGATTTGATGCACACCGAAAGCAGACGCACAAATACCAACCGGGGGATTTGGTGCTGATTAACAGAGAACCAGTCGCTAGTGGTGAATCCAAGAAATTGAAACCGTTATTCAAAGGACCATACGAAGTGACTGACGTTCTGGGGAAGATGCTACCGATTGACTGACATCGAAGATGCTGAAAGAACACAACGGAAGTTCAACTCATGTCAGTGTATTCATCCGACAGCATGAAGTTATGGTGCCAACCGTGTGACCCGGAAATCGAGGACGATTCCTCTGGTAGCGAGGCCGAGTGTCAACAATGCAAATGAACAAGGGTTAGTAGAAACGTAACGATCACCAGGGGGCAGTTAGGAAACGTAGAGAAAACGAGACGGTCACGTACGGTTGCTGTTGTAAAATACGAACTATTCTGTTGTCATACTTATGTTTAATTATTGTAACGTGTTTTTCTGCAAATATATACTTTTTAACTTTAACATTTGTATCAAAATTTGAAATTTAAATTTTTAATTTCCAAAAATTATTTTATATTTTACAAATACTGTTAAACTCTTCCTTCAGCTGAATGGTTGCTCTTCCTTATTGTTTCCGTATCAAATTTAAAATAAGTTTTGGAAATTTAAACCCAAATTTCAAATTTTAAAACCTTAATTAATTTTATATTTTATGGTTTGTTATAGTATTATTCTTTAAGATGGCTCTGAAGATGAGCCAGCTAAGTCGAAACATATAAGCCTAATTAAATAAATTTGAAATTGAGTATTATTTCTTTGTCTTTTATGTATATTCACTTAGGTTTAGTTTTGTATTTTTTCGGTTTTGGGGTTTTGATTTTTGAAAAAATAACAGTTTAACCGAAAAACCGTTTGTTTATAATCAGCGTTATTGGCATCCTTATTCTTTAATTAAATTGCCACCCTTTCATTAAACCAAATTTCCACTCTTATGTTCACATTCTTTTGTACAGAATTCCAAGCTCTTTAACTTTGTATACGCACCTTAAAGAAAATAATTAAAACAGCAGCTGTTTGAAAACCAGCCCTAAATATATAAAAAAAAGCGAGACAACTCAGTACAAAGTATGTAAGATGTAGGAGACACATGTTCTGACGTTCTCCCGCAAAAACAACATGGTACCATACAGAAATACATGCAAGAACGTCTCCAATTAATTGTCTCGCATTGTACAGTGACACCGCCCTAATTTAATCAAGTTTCGTGTAGAACAAAATGAGTGTTATTAAATCTGAGCGTTAAGATACAATGAATTAAAAGTGTGAATATATGTATGTAAAAGCTATTTAAATACAACCGTGTATGATGAATGAAATGCGCTAATCTAACTAATTGATCATTTATGCATGTTGATGGAATTAGAGGACAGTGGAGCTGTAGCTACATAATCATCTGCAGGATGTGCAGCTTGTGAGTCATTACGATAATAACATAGTTGGAGTTGATTGGATGTTAGTCGTTATTAAGGACCAATTAAGTATTTTGTAGAAAAAAAGTGCAGAAACAAGACTAATGTGGAAAAAAAATATTTCGATAAAAGTCTCATAATGATAACAAATACGTATTGGTAAAATAAAATGGCATCAAGGACAATATAAGTAGGCATACGTGCTCGTTTAATCAATATGTCAGGTAGATGAAATGTGTTATGCAAAATGTATGTATTAGCAAAAGAATGTAATCCATAAAATAAATTAAAGAGAATGCTTTATACTAGCAGCGACAATAACAGAATGTTAAATTTATGTTTACGAAAGTACAAATGCAAATAATATTATAATATGACAAATCAATACTACCTAATAACTAGAGTTGGGCAATTGCCCGGCGGAACAGATACGTATTTAATATAAATAAAGCAGATCAATCATATTAGTGTAATTTAGTATGTATTTATAAAATATAAGTCATATGAATAGAGTTGTGCAAATTTTCCTTGGGGACAAAATCGGACAAAGGGGGCGAACAAACGGGCCACCTTGCGATGCATTCGCATTTCATTTCATTCGCATATCACTACATATTTAGATAAAATATTTTTTTTTTACATTTTATAAGAAAAACATGCACTGTTGTTATTGACTTGCAACTCTTCGGTTCATCTGCTTTGTTGGAATACACGAGTTGGAGCGCACGTTCTGAATACGTACCTGCCGCGCCGGAAAATTTGCCCAACTCTACTGATAATGTTAACTAAATCTTGGCAAAAACTTTGTAGAGAACTATGAGGATGATTCATGGGTGTTAAAGCGTTATTTCTTTCGTGCAAAATGTTTCAAGTATCAGCAAATAAAAACGAAATATGACTTTAACAAACATATTGCATAATTGCTATAAAAATTATTTTTCTTTAATTAGAAATTAAAAATTCTTTCGAAATGACCTGTTAATTGTGTGTTAGAACAAACATTTATTTAATTTCTAAATTCCTATTGCTAAGTTTATATTTTTTCAGTAGGTGTAATTTATTACAAAATCCACTAAACCTTTTCTTGTGTTAATCTATCAGCGTTGTCTTTAATAGTATAAATACATGCACCGCTAATGGAAAGTGGGTCAATTTAAAAATTTAGAAAGAAATAATTTATCTTATTTTAAGGTATGTATATACTAACACACGAATATTGAATATATACTGCTGTAGTCTGGCACCCCGGGTTTCGGAAATTCAAATGTGTATATTTATTTATTCCTTATCAGCCTTGTCAAAACAATGATAGAGTTTCCGCGAGTTTCGTTAAGAATTTTTATTTAATTGTTAGTTTCATTCTTTTTGGACAATGCTGTATATTCAATCTCATTTATTTGTACATTTTGCGTACTCCCGTATTGTTTAGTATATTTTGCTAGTTTTTGCGTTGCGCTGTGCGTTGTACGCACGAGTTGTATATTGTATATTATCCCTTGGAGGCGCAGTTCTTTGAATGATGGCGAGCGTAAGTACATGTTTTTCATTTCTGTTTGCTACCATGTAGGTAATTTTATTTAATTTTAAATCTTTTTTCGGGTATTTTGATTTTAATTCATCCATCAAAGAACTCCTTATTTAATATTGCTGTTTTGTTTATTGTGTACACATTTTGAGTATTAGATCAGTAATTATTGTAAAAATGTTCTAGAAGTATTCGTTTTTTAGTTTAAAAATTTGAATTTTCCGTTTTCTTTTTGCTGATTTGTATTGTATTGTTATTCACCACGTTAAGGTAAATGAAGCTTAGTGCTGTTAAAATTTAAACTTCAATTTAAATTATATTTGTTTCTCCACGTGTAAAAATTTTAGTTTGGTTTTAAATTTCGTGACCGCGTGGATATTTTTTGTAAGTGAGTGCAGATTTATCTCTGGAACAAATCTTCCATTTTGTTTGCTAAAGATTTGCATTGTCCTTTTTTAATTGTAGAGTCATATGCAGGTTTGTTTTATGCCAGAATCTTATATTTATGGTTTTAATTTCCCCTGCAAATTGTATCAAATGTTTTTTTTTTTTTTTTTTTTTAAAAAATAAAGTTAATGATTGTAAATATCATTTTAAAATCACTAGTTCTTTTATTTTTGAATCTGCCATTTCAATTTTTGGGAATTTAATGAAAGTCATTTTGCAACCCCCACTATTAATTTTAGTAAATTGACTCTGAGATTTAAGTATCTCTGGCGCCCTTTTGAATTCATTTTTTGTGACTAGCTAATTAATTTTGTCATTTTTAATTTCCCTTTACTTTTATGCCTGGACCTTCAGTTCACAGCAATACGAATTCCTATTAATTGTGATAAATCATATGTTTCAATGAATAAATTATAATTAAAAATTTAAATAAATAACCATAAAATCCATTCAAGCATATTAACGTTATAGAAGATCTCTCCTGTTTGGCAATAAATCTGAATTTGAATGTTTTCTTAAATCAGATGCTATTTAAATGCAATTTTGTTAAATTCTCGACATTTGCACTCTCTTAAATAAAATCAAAAATTTCATAGGATTAACAAACACATTTTGTTGCTCCAATAACGTCGATGCAAATATAAAGGACGTAGGTATTCACTGTTACAGCAATAATCATTAAACCACACCTAGAGTGTTCAAAAACACTTTTTCAATATGGATATCTTTAATCTAACGATTTCTCTTCTAAATTTAACATGAGACTTTTTACTATAGCATTGATGTAGTGGAAAATTTTACATCGACTTAAAAATTTGGTATGCCTATTAGAAATAGGCATATACCATTCTAAAAATAAAAGATTTTATTTTTATATTCAAATTAAGTACCATTATGTCACTATCCCTATTTTGTACATTGGCTTTTCCATTATACAGGGTGAAAACCAGCCAAGATAGAGAGACGATCAAGTGGGGAAAGAATTGTAATTTTATGAACTCTATTAAATGAGCTTCTTGATTTTTGAAAAAAAAATGCGTGGCTAACTATTTTTTATTATTTCCTTTGGCGCCTAATATAAGTCTATTATTATCGGATTTAGAGAAAAGCTGTAAAGGAGAAAGTTGTGGGAAATTACATGTTTAAAAATATTCCAATGCACTTTATTATAGAAATGAAGCCGACCTAGGAGGACGGACTAGGAGATACAAAAGACAAATTAGATATTTGGACATTTCGATGAATTACTAAATGGAGCAGAGGAGCTGCAACGAGCGTAGGTAACTGCAGAAACAGCAAGCGGCATCGAAGAAAAAGTAGAAGAACCTACACACAAGAAATATTTGAAGTTATAAAAGAGTTAAAAACAATAAAAGTACAGGAAAAAGTGGAAATAACTGCAGAAGTATTAAAACAAAGAAGTCAGAAATTGCAACAAAAAAGAAGCTACTTGATGCAAAAAGTATGGAAAGAAGAAATAATGCCTATGGATTGGAGTACCGCACTTATTTGCCAAATTAACAAGAAAGGTGATAAGACACAATGCCAAAATTATTGAGGAAGTACTTTCGCACTTTTAGACATAATATACAAAATAGTTGGGAGGATGATACGGAAAAGATTATTAGAGAAATGCGACGACGAAGTGATGAATATCAAGGAAGTTTCAGATGTGGGAGATCGATAGTGGATGAAATCTTCACGCTAAATCAAATCCAACATAACAGTTATGAACAAAATTTAAGACTGCATATGCTTTTTATCGACTTCAAACAGGCATTTGATTCGATTTATAGAGAAAGAGTATACGACGCACTATTAAGATTAAAAATTCCAAAAAAGATAATAATTCTGGTAAAAATGATACTAAGAAACACAACAAATAAAATTTTGATAGCAGTTATTCAGAAAAATTTAGATGAAAAACGCTTAAGATAAAGCGACTCCCTTTCGACGAACCTATTTAATTTAGTAGTGGAAATGCAAATAAGAAAAAGCAAGATCCAACCAACAGATTCGATTTGCCATAATAAAGTATTGCATACGCAGACGACGTAATTCTGGGCTGCATATAAACAATGAAAAAAACAAAATACATGGATATGAGAGCGGGGGTAATAAAGGAAAACAAATATGCCGAATTCAAGACAGCAGAAAGGAAGTACAAATCTAAAAAAAATAATTAGTTCAAATACTTAGGAGTGACAATAACATCAAAAACGAGGAAAAGTGCGAAATAGACAATAGAATCTTGAAGGGAAATAATGCGGTGGGGGCACTATCAAATATATTAAGGACAAAAAATATATCGTGCGCAGCTAAAATTAAAGCTTACGAGACGATAATAAGACCAGTTGTGTTGTATGCCAGCGAAACGTGGGTGACGACAAAAAAAGACGAACAGAAACTGGAAATCTGGGAAAGAAAATGTGTGAGAAACATTTTCAGAGGTGTAAGAACAACAGAAGCAAAATGGAGAAGACATACAAACAGTGAGGTAATGAACCTGTACAGAAAAGCAAAAATAACACAAAAGATACGATCACAAAGAATAAGATGGTTGGGACATATCACCCGAATGCCCAAGCAAAAAATTATTAAAAAAAAGTGTTATATGAAGGAGAAGGCACGAGAAGGAGAAGAGGAAGACCAAAGCGGCTTGAGTAGGAAATGAAAGCAGACATAAGTGCAGTGGGCATAAAAAAGTGGGGAAGGAACGGCAAAAGACCGGAAAAAGTGGAAATAAATATTAGTGATGAAAATAGAGGCCAAGCGCCTCTAAGGCCTGTAGCGCTAACTGATACCTTATTGGCTACCTTTTACCTAAGTGTATGATAATTTGGGAGAGTATGGTTGTGTGATCCAAAATCTATCGATTTCAGCCCGACAAATTATAATAGAAGCGGGCACGGCACGTAGAGTACTGAAGAAGCATAAGTTTCATACCTATAAATTTTCAATTGCACAAAACACTACATCCCGGGATTACAACAAGCATACTGAATTTTGCATTTGGTTTACTAACATGTATGAAGCTGACCTCCAGTTTAAATTTAAAGTTCTATCGACGGATGAAACACGATTTACAAACTGCAGCTAGTTTAATAGACATGATCAACATTGATGCAAGAAAAACTGCAGCATGTTGAACAGAGGAAACCTCAAGTCAAGTTTGGATTTAATGTTTTTGAGAATAGTATTAGATGAATTACACTTAAGAACACGTACGGTATATCAATATTTTCCTTTAATGTCTTGGGGTCGAATAAAGCCCGTTTTACGAGCAATGGCTTATTTAATAGAAACAACATTCACCATTGGGCGACAAAAAAAAAACCCACCTTCGTCATGAAGATTGACATTAGGAACGTTTTGGTATTATCGATATAAAAATATTTGGACTTGTTATTTTAATAACAATTTAACCAATGGACGGTATTTGAATTCATTTCAAGGTGACATACAAGATCTTCTAGACGATATCCCGCTCAATCCAAACGTAAGCATGCGGTTCCAACAGGATGAGGCGCCAGCGCATAATGCCCACATTATTTCGAATTATCTAAATTATAGATTTGGTAATCAGTGGATCGGTAATCGAGATCCCATTTTATGGCTTACACGTTCCTCAGACTTAACCCCACTGGATTTATCCTTTGGGGTTACATAAAAAATAAGGTGTATAAAACACAATTCAATAATATGGAAGAATTCCAAGCTTATGTTTTAAGGGAGTTTGGACAAATAAACGCATTTTAGAAAAAGTTATTAAATCAATAATAAAAAGAGCTTAGTTATGTATCAATAACAATGGACAACTTTTTGAGCATTTGATTTAATTTGTACCAGCAAAATACCTTGTACTAATAGTAAATAGTTATGTGTAAATTGTTTAATTTCGTTTTCGTTAATTCTTTGCCGGCAGTACGACTGAGAAGGAAGGGTACATTGCCAATCTTGCGAGTCAAGCAGCAATATATGGTACCGGTTATTAGTTGGGTGACCATTCGGACAACACTTCTCAGTGGCTCGGTGTGTTCCGGCACTCTAAGCCAAGGGTCTTCAATGCCTGTAGTGCTGAGTTGTTATTATTATTATTAATTTGTTTATGTATTTTGCTTCCAGGAATAAATAGGTGTAAATCAAAAAAATATGTGAATTATTTTTATAACTTCGTTATTTCGGTAAATAAGTCCAACAAATTATACAATGGCGAAATCAGCAAATTATGTTCTTTCTGATACAACCAAAGCCACTTATGGTTTGTACACTGAGATCGAGAATGATTGTCCTGATCATACACTACTTTCCGCGATGCGCAAATCAATATTTTCATCTAATCATTGTAATGAAATTAGTAATACAGCACTTCCTCAACTTTTGCTGTCGAAATTGACAGATGTTCTACATAGCCGTGCGTTTTGTGTTTGAATTTTGCTTATTTATTATTTGCTTATTTGTCATTCCGTATTATTGTTTGTTAATTTTCACACACAGTCTTTCTGAATACTACGCCTTCATTTCGCATTGAGAATGTAACGTGTTTCTTTGAAATTCTCCTTCGACACATCAATCGGGTTGTCCATCGTTTCAGAGGAATTGGAAGTGTTTTGAAGGGAAAGTCACCAGGTCAGGTCGCCCATCAGTTCTAACCGAAAATGTGGTGGAAGACGTACGTGCTCGTTTGGATCACAGCCCTGGAAACCCATTACGGCAATTTGCACAACAAACTGGTAGAAATACATACACTAATGTGATTTTTTTGTAGGTTTATCTTATATAGATCAGCTCAGAAAGCTGTAAAACGGGAGCTTCATTATCATCCATATAAAATTTCTATCGTACAACAATTACTCCCACTAGATTTCGAAAAACGTATGGAATATTCCCATTGGTTTAACGCAAATCTAAGGAATTACGACGTTTTAAATCTTACTTTTTTTCTGACGAAGCCTGGTTTAATTTAACAGATGATGTAAATTTTCAAAATATTAGGATTTGGTCCGGACAAAATCCTCATGTTATTCGGGAGACGGAATTGCATCCTGTAAAAATCGGGATATTGGTTGTAATGTTCAGGAGACAATATAGGATCGATATTCTAGGATACAATAACAGTAGCCAGATATAGACTTATATTACATGAATTTGTGGAACATTTATTTGGTGATGAATTACAGCTAGGCTATTTTCAAAATGACAATGCTACTGGTCATACAGCAAGAGAAACAAGATAGTATTTGTAGAATTTTTTTGATAACAGAGTTATGTCTGATATAAGCTAAGAGATGACATAAATGTGTATTTTTACAATATATATTGTTTAAACCTTCTACACCTTTAATTAAACCTGATTGTATTTGTTATCAGAAATATACTGTTTTGAAAAATGTTTATTACGTTATTTTTGCGCAGGAGTTAGTTGAATGACTCATACCTTAAATGCGATTTTGATGCACTACGTTTGTTGTCCTGGTTGACATTAGTGTATATTAAGTTGCAGACGCACAATTAGACAAAAACCGCACAATCACCGGACGTTACTGTGTTTTATTAACTAACTTCATTCGAAACAGTGGATGTAAATATTGATATAATCTTCGTGGAAAGCGGAGTAGGATCAGGACCGTTTTATTCGATCTCACGGTATTTAAAACAAGAAAGTTTCTGTAAAAATTTCGAAACAGGTCAGGGTTACGTTAGGTTTTACTAACGTATTTGAATTCTACGTAAAATGTATTTTCACAACGTCAAAATATTATTTTAGTATCTTTTACAATAAATGAGCTAAAATTTAAATTGTAATTTTTTTGGTTTTGCCCTATAACGCACGTAGCGTTCAATTGTTTAAATTCCTTTTTGCTTACAAAAGCAGGCCTTGACGTCATGAACATTTTGTCTCGTTTAACCAATCCTCTACCCCTTAGGCCTGTTTCAAACGAAGGCGATTAGTTGATTCCACTAGTTGAAAGGACGGTTGTCAAGGAGTATACTGATGTAGCAAATGATTGAGAACCGCCTGAACCATTTCACACAGAGTCAACTTGTCCGCTTCAGTAAGTCTTCAGTGGCAGCCAGCTAGTTGAAAGTAAATCAGACAACTTAGTTGAATCAACCAAACCCGCCTCGTCTGTAAAAGGCCTTACCGCTTAGGAGATCCCAAGGGTGAGCACACTAACTGCGCCAGCTTATACAGGGTGTATCAAATAAGAAAGTAAATTTTGCTTGGGTGTTAACTACACGACATATAAAGCACCAACCCGCCGAAACCGGATTTCATCATTAAAAAATAAAAAAAAGGAAAATTTAGAGCCAAAAATTCTTTAGTCCGGGCATGATGCAAGGAAACGTCATGTTAAGCACCCGGTAAACGTGGTATTATGTATAAATACATTGCACTCATTTAGTATTATTCTTAATGGTATGCCGTAAGTTCATTTAACGTCATTTTGAATAAATAAAGGCCCTTGTAAAAATAGCAAAACTGAAGCATTTTAAATTTCTTCTTTTTATAAAATAAACATTCCTTATTTGTTAAGAGCATTCTACGTAAGTCACAAAGTATTATTTTTAATATTCTGATAACACGTTCGAGTTTCACCGGATATGCGACTTCAGTAGTTACAAAAAACGTAAATATTTTTCTTTTGCCTTGTCGAATCGAGAGTTAGTTGTTAATAAACGGTACCACATGAATCTGAGTTATTTCTTTTGGATTTATTTAATCAAATTACACAAAATGAATTGAATCGATTTACATAGAAATAAATGTAGATAGAGAAAATTTGCAAACACGCCTTTTTACTATGATGACGCGCGAAAATAAATCTTATACATTCCGCGCTTTTGGCCGATGCATCAAGCTTCGTTTTCTTTATATGAAATCATGAATGTCCTGAAAAGGATCGTTTTCGGAGACGGGAAGATTAAATAAAATGTTCGAAGTGGCTTGCACTCCAAGCGGCGATCCACACAAAACCAACAGCGGTAATGGCTGAATGATAGTGGTATGTGGGGGTATACTCGGTACAGCATTTAGGTTGGGCACAGATGTGGCTCTAGCCACGGCATTTACAAAATATTTTTTTCTCGTTAATGCTTACAGATAGACCCCCTGTGCATTAAGACTTTTTGATCGTATATGATTACAGCTGCTACATATTATTATATTTACCTCTATATCTGATACACCCTGCATAGCTTACTACGTGAACAGTTAGGAAATTAAGAGGAAATACACATAAATTTACACATACAAGTCATGGTCGACTATGGTTTCCATTAGAAAACATTGTGTTATCTCAAAATCTATAGCTTAAATAAAAGGTTAGAGTAAACAATGTAATTTCCTAGAACTCTCTGCTCTACACCTTTTCATTATACTTATTGAATAATAATAGAGTTATAGGCGTTAAAAGAAATAATAAAAAATATATATCTTTTTAGATATCTAGCTACCCATGCATTTTTTACAAAAAACACAAAAGGCTCAATTGAGCTTATAAAATTGCAATTCTTTCCCCATTTGAACGTCTATATCTATGTCCGCTAATTTCCGAAATCTCCATACTAAGCATCGGGAAAACTCCACCTGTATATTACACAATTTTAGCCACATTATACTACATTTTGACAAAATTTTAAAAGGATTTTTATTACTCTCCCTGAAGATAAGCTACTATGCTCGAAACCGGTAGCTACTACTGTTAAATTAAATGGTATTGCGAAGTAGGATCCTCTTTTATTTCCTTATAATCATGAGTATCTCGCACAGAATCACATCTACATCATTTATAATTATTACTTCAAGTTGATATTAATTTTGACTATCGATTACACAATTTCCGAATATATTGCGTTGAAGTTCACTATTATTACACACACACATTATTTTACTAATAATCGGATCAACCTTTGCATTTACAATTCAAAAATCTTTTATTAGTAGGTATATTTTACATATTATTAGCAAACTATCAGACCTATATTTTCGTTTAGCACGTTTGAAAAGGTGGTGTCAATTTGTTCTACCTTCTAAAACGGATGACGTTCGTTACAATATTACATACCTATATTAAATTCCTGCTAGACTACTACATTGATTTAAATTTTAACAGATTTTTTTTGGTAAATCCAGTTCTTGTTGTTCTACTATTCGAAACATTAAATGTCAAAGTTGAAATACCAATTCCAGCTTTTTACTTCTTTGTAATCTTCATTAAGAGGTCAATTATCCTATTATACTATGGTGTATTACACGAAATAAATGACCGTCAGAAAAGGTTTACAAAACTCCAAAACACGAATTCACTCAAATCCCGTACGAATGACGAAGAGATTGCCGCGGAAACGTCTTTCGCGCACGAGGTCTAGGGCCGCACTACTCATCCGCCGGACCACTCACACAACCGGCATCACCAGCCTAGACCTTACAACTATCGAACGCATTAATAATACAGCGTAGTATACGTAAATCTGTTTCGGCAAAATAGCCCTCCTTCTCCCATTCAATTATTAAGTCTCAGGCATCTTTTTCCGGGCACGTGACCCTCTTAAACAGCTTTGGCCCTTCGGGAGTGCCGATGGAATGCGCGGTCATTACCCTAAAAACACACGGGCTGTAGATCAGAACCGTGATCAGTGTGCGATTATTCGCGAGAACCTTAACCGATACGACGAGGGGTGCAATTGACGTTTGCGGGCGAACGTAATAAAATGTTTTAAAGTCTGCGCTTGAAAACGAATAGATGTGGTCGCGATGGTAACCGTGTCAGACGACTCGCTACCGCCGCTTCCTCCTCCAGGGACTGTGTCTGGTCGAATCGATTTTTCGTTGTTCTCTCTCTGAAACACCGTCCGCGAATAGTGCAAGTACCGCCCCTCCAAATGTAAAAATACAGCAAAATCGATAAAAATAAGAATGAAATCTATGTATCAAAGCAAAGACATAGATTTTAATAAAACAAGAGCAAGTGAAATACTAATTATTCAATATAACTGATTCAATTATTCTGTAATTCAATCAGTTATTTTAAAAACCACAAGATTTTTTAAATGCTAAAGTTCATTTATTAAGTAACCTAAATTAAAATTTTTTGGTATTGTTGCATCAATACCAAAATCGTATTTTAAATATTTTTTTATATGTAAGGAATATTGAGGCATTTTTCTCGATTTTCATTAAAACATGGCACAATCATATCTACGGATTTCTTTCAAATGCGCTTTACGTTTGAGCTCTCAGCTTCTATGCTTCTATAATGGTGCAGCTACAGTTCTCTGCGTCTTAAAACCTAGAGTGCAGCGAATTCAATGTGGCCGGTCAAGCAGACCATAATCGTTTTGAAAGGTACACACGGAGAAAAAAAAATTATGGCGCTTAATTCAAAAGTTTGACAGTTGTAATTATAATGTAGATAATTGTGAACGCGACATTATGACTGTTGCTTATTAGATTACAAAATAAAGGCTTTTCCTTTAATTGTTAATATTTGATTTTATATACCTTAAAATAATAGGTTGATGTACAGTCAAATTCAAAACTCATGTCTCTCTAAAATATTATTTCTTAAAATGTGGACCTTGTTTCATAAAGTGCTAAAGTTTTTCTCACGAGATGGTATCTTGGTTTATTTTTGGCGGTCCGTAACTTTAGTATTGACAAAGGACACGGAGTGCTGCAATCACCTTACGTGACATGGTGTTGATCAATCAGGAGAAGCCTTCGTATATTTATGTATTATTGATGATTAAAAATAAATATGATATTAATTTTTTTTTTTTTTTTTTTAATAAATATGGACGTATACGTGCTACTCTTAAAGACACTTCGCGTTTTTCGTTTTCGTTTTCGTTAGGGCTCTGCCATGTGCCCTGTTTGTGTTTAGATTGCGAAACTATGACGTTTTATTATTGTGTTACGTGTTGGGAAAACACAAGTAACGGAGCGCATTCTACAATTAAAAGTAGATGTAAGTAGCGTTGTATAATAATAAAAGTAAATAATGACGTAAACAACAATAATAATAATAATAATAATAGAATTTATTGACAACTACTACATTTCAAACACATTGCCAAAAAGACTATATCACCCGTGAGTGCTCTTTCTATAGCCTTGCTTTTTTGGTTGATCTTCGCACTTCCGTAGGTTAATTAATTTAATATTTTTTTTTATATTTTCTACGAAAATCTGTGTAAATATTTAATTTCCATAATTTCTAGTATTAATATATTTATTTCCTTTGCACTGTAAAAAATTACAGTAATTTTGCAATGGTAAATCAGGAATATTACATGTAATAACGTTGTGAATTTACCACAATAAATCATGTAAATTTTGTTTTACATGTTTTTTCTAGGATATTAACATGGAAAAGAAATTTCGGTAAAATTTATAGCTTTTTCATGTAAGTTTAAGATGTAACAAAAATTCAAAAGGAAAATACAGGAAAAAACATGTACAATTTTGTATTTACTCTAAAAATTTACTTAAAAGTGTAAAATTGACATTTTTTGGGGTATTTAGTGCACTTTAACAGTCATTTTACTAGTGAACTATTAATTTTGCTGTAAAAATATGAGGATCTTTCATATTTATTTGTTTTTACTTAAATTTTCGGGTAAAACTATAGATATCATGGAAAATACGAAATTCATACGCCGCAATGTGATTGGTTATTGGATTATTTTCTGTGCGCGTAGGTAATTCTATTCGTTTGTTGAACTTATTATTGGCTCAATGATATCATGTACGTCACAAACAATCGTAGGTTTCGCGCAAGCGTGTTCATTCTTGATCCCTGGTTGAGCGATTCAATATGACCTATTAGGTGCTATAAAAGAATTAGGTAAGTTGCTTGCTCTCTTTATAAAAAAAAAACATATGAAAATTACTTCAGTGTTTGGTAAATATAGAGTTCATATAAATATTACATACGAATTTTACAGTACAACCTTTGAAAAACACATCAGCATGTGAAATTTACTAGATGGTAGAAATTTTACCTTATGAAGCAAATTTACCTGTAAAATTGTAGGCAATGCTTTTTGTAAAACTGTAAAACTTTTTTACAGTGTGCAGACATTTGAAAGTTGGACCAGATTAATTGACAGGCCAGACACGACAGACATCAAATATGAAAGACAATCAAGCTATGATGTTTATGATGTTCACTTCAGTAATGAAATGAAGTTAATTGCAACTAAGAATTGCACAAATCTTAGGGGAGATACTGTACCTATCTATTGGTATCTCATCGCAAGTTTTCTCACGATGAGAAATCGAATAGAATCGGCTGCAATGTCTGGTGGCAATCTGGAATCGGAAATATCAAGTCACTTGCAGTGTGTTTGTAAATTCATTTAAGTTAATAATAATAAAGTTTCTGTGAGGTCATTCGCCTGGCCGTAATTACAAGGAAAATTAAAACGATGGTGGTTTGACTTCATTAATACAATATACATGTACGGACCCCAAATATTATAGAAAGCATTGAGCCTTTGCAGGATGACTTCGGCTGGTGTTGTTCAAATTCATGCTCTTGTTGTGGTGTATTTGGTAAAGAACATTTTAAAAAATATTTTTGTTTATTTTGACTATGTACGGTGTACTTTTTTTGCTCTGTTCTTTTTCTACAATTTACATTTTTTAATTCCTATTGACGCTTCCATACATTTTTGTAAACAATGGAACGATGAAATAAATTAAATTAAATTAAAATTAAATTATGGGGTCAGTACGAGAAGAACAAGATGCTTTCTTAATTGTTGGAAAGGGATACAGCCCAATTAACTTATTAACACCAAATACTCTATATTCAAAAGTTTCTGCTAAATGTATGGATGTTTTAAAGTATTTTATATCTAAATATTGCATAAACAATAATTTACAAATATTAATGGATAAATCAAATAAATATGTACCGTACCATTTTAATTGTTCATAACATAATTTATTTATACATAATATTAAAAAAAAGTTTCAAGTATGTAATAAAGGTAAATGGCTAAAAGATGATTTAAGATATGTAGATGTAGATAAGTATATTTAAAATAAATTATTTTTAAAATTATCTTTATAATTAATATTTGCTTATTAATATGTATAATTTTTTACTGATACCTTATATAAGTATATATTATGAATATTATATGTCAATTGAAAATTAATACCTTTTCGGATTTGTTTAAATATTTATATACCTCATGATATGTAATTATGATCAATGTTTATGTCAAACATATATTACATTACCAGACTAATACAGTGCCATTTCTAATTTGTCTTTTAATTACCTCTAGTCTAATACTTTTTAAATTTATTGTTGTGAAAATTACTTATTTATGTAAAACCATCAGTAGTTTCTACTGATATAGTTGAAACCGCGGATGGTTTTACATAGACAACTAATCTCTCTAACTTCTAACATATTTTCAAATAATATTTGAATCCTCGATCCATTTTGATATAGCACTCGGTATATCAAAGTGGAAACTCTAAAGGCCGCTTTATACAGTTCGCAATTTTTTTATTGCATGCAATAAAAATATTATACATATTAAAAAATATTCCGTGTATTGCACGCCCAATACAAGTAAAACTGCATCCAGCTGATCGAAATCCATTGAATGCGCATGTACTATTTTTATTGCATACATGGGAATCGCAACGTTCGTTCTGTACTTAAATGTGTGTGTATGTACATGTATTTATCGGTATTTTTACAGAAAATAAAAGCTTTTTAATAATTAATTTGTGATTTGCAATGGTGGGGCCATGGCCCCGCGGCTATTTAAGAGGAGTCGCTCCTGGTTAGTACTTTTAAATTTCAATAAAACTCATGTTCAGATAAAATTTTCACGAAATTGCGTATTTCATAATAAATATTATGATTACTGCCACGTGTTTGTTTGATTAGGTGTTTGCCGAATTACTCTTATTTGGAGCTGCTGGTGTGGGTTAAGGAAGGGCGGTTCAATTAATTGAAATAAGATTGTCGGTGCTATTGAACAGAGAATCTAGCATTTATCCGCATTTTTCTGGTGGCCGTGTATATTATACTACTTTTTATTGTCTTATTATTGGTACTTACTGTTTGGCAATAAATATTATTATCTGAAAACTACCTCTCGAGTTCCTGCTGTTATTTCTTATTTTGTTCATCGCATCTCCTTTATCCATCACCTAAATCGCCAAATACCACTGGACTTACGTAATTTGGTTATTTCCAAAGTCCCTCGCTTGTTTTATTGTCCTCGGAATCTCTTCGGAACAGGAGCAGCAACTCAGATTAAAATAGAACGGCGACCACATACGACGCATATACGATCAAAATTTATAATATTGTGACCGCCCGAGTTCCAATTTCGACGATTTCTTTAGCGGTGTCCACGGCGGATTTGGGTTATTTGCGGCCATGGAGCCTCCGTATTTATTTATAATGAACGAAATTCAGTGACTCACCGCTCCATTTCGAAAATAATTACATTAGATTATTTATGTGTTTATAGTTTTGGAGTTTAGATGTAATAAGTTCCAAAAAACGTTTCACCAGGAGCCTTTTAATCTCGCATTGTTGTTTTCTAATGTTCAGATACACATTAGCGATTGGAAATACAATCATTTCTACTCAGGATAAATAACATCGAACGTGTGTTTGTTGGTGTAATTCTATTTTAGTCTTGTTTTAATTTTTATTTCCGTAGTTTGATTCATGGAAGATTTTCACCGTAATAAATGATGGGTGTATTTAAGTATATTTTTCTTTTTAATTCTGTGAATCGGTAATTTAGATGTTAAATTATACCAATACAGGTGTAAAAATTTGAAAGTCTCTTGGAAGCAATTATTAATTGAAAAATTTGCTTTTTTTATTGGACTTGCGTTTTGTTCCCAACGCATGGACTTGTTAAGTTTTGACCGGAATTGGATTTATTTAGTTTTGCGAAAAAATTGAGTGCTTCAATGAGTCGGTGTTTATTAGAAGAACCTTTTATTTAACTCATAATATCCCGACAAAGCATTAAATTCAACCATCTTGATGCCATCTGGACTTATTTTGATGTTAAATCTACTAGCTCTATCGTAAGACTTGTATATTTTTGTTTCAAAATATGTATGTTAGACTAACGGACTTATTTAGTTCTGTGTGAAACCTTTTTTCAATTAAGTTTATACATTTGTCTATAACTCTATTAGAATAAAAATTGGACTTGCCAAGTTATGCATGGACAATCTCTTCAGTTAACTAGGATTTTGCTGCTCCATCATAAAAATAACGTAAGGTTATTGCGGATGATTTCGGATATATACAGGATGTATCAGATATAGAGGTAAATATAATAATATGTAGCAGCTGTAATCATACACGATCAAAAAGTCTTAATGCACAGTGGGTCTATCTGTAAGCATTAACGAGAAAAAATATTTTGTAAATGCCGTGGGGTAGAGCCGCACCTGTGCCCAACCTAAATGCTGCCCCGAGTATACCCCCACATACCACTATCATTCAGCCATTACCGCTGTTAGTTTTGTGTGGATCGCCGCTTGGAGTGCAAGCCACTTCGAACATTTTATTTAAATTCTTCCCGTCTCGAAAAAACGATCCTTTTCGAGACCATCGTGATTTCATACACAGAAAATCGAAGCTTGATGCATCGGCAAAAGCGCGGGAATGTATAGATTCATTTTCGCGCGACATCATAGTAAAAAGGCGTGTTTGCAAATTTTCTGTATCTACATTTATTTCTGTGTAACTCGATTCAATTCATTTCGCGTTATTTGATTAAATAAATCCAAAAGAAATAACTCAGATTCATGTGGTACCGTTTATTAACAACTAACTCTCGATTCGACAAAGCAAAAGAAAAATATTTACGTTTTTTGTAACTACTGAAGTCGCATATCTGGTGAAACTCGAACGTCTTACCAGGATATTAAAAATAATACTTTGTAGACTTACGTAGAATGCTCTTAACAAAAAAGGAATGTTTATTTTATAAAAAGAAGAAATTTAAAATGCCACAGTTTTGCTATTTTTACAAGGGCACACTGGCCGATTGGCCTTTATCTATTTATTCAGAATGACGTTAAATGAACTTACGGCATACCATTAAGAATAATACTAAATGAGTGCAATGTATTTATTAAATTTTACTTTTTTTATTTTTTAATGATGAAATCCGGTTTCGGCGGGTTTGTGCTTTATATGTCGTGTAGTTAACACCCAAGCAAAATTTACTTTGTTGTTTGATACACCCTGTATATAGACGCAATACAATATATACAGGGGATATTCGCAGGGTGGAATTTTGTGCACTTTGCTGTGAAACTGGGTCGTGGACGAGCTACCAGCACAACTGGACAATGATGGGTAGTAAAATAACGCGAATGTAGGTCCACAATTGGGTTAAATCGATTGAGTAAAGTAGTTATGATTACTTCCCAATTTTTATTTAATAATTTACTATAAATGTTGCGACCGGTTTCATTTTTTAAACCTTCATCGAGCGTAATGCAACAATTAATATAATAAATATAAAGAAACTTAAATAGGAGGGGGTGAAGGGTTAAAAACTAGGTAAAAGATGTAGAGTTATAAAAATATTAAAGAACCTTTTGAGAGGACCTATAAATAATAGCAAGTAATAATTGCCATTATCTTTTATTCTATCACATGTCTCATCCAATTAATAACCTCATATTTGTACCCTTTACTTCACAAACTTAAGTTTCTTTTTGTATTATGGCTATCTATGATTTATTATGAGGTAATCTAATACCAGGCACTTGTAAACAAATGTACCTATATAATAGCGCCATTTATTTTATAATATCGCAATATTTCTAGTCGCCATCGTAGATAACCATGATTGTACATGTATACTGAGAGAAATATCCTTTTTATTCAAAAGGAATTGCATTAAACCAAAAGTTTTTGCGTTTTCTATATGGCCAACATGCTTTGATGTTACCTTCAAAAGGAATATAATTTTAAACCTACACGTTTCTTCGAAAATAATATTTTTTTTTTGTGCAGCAGTTCATTTTTTTTAAATGAAACATATTGATAGTTGATTCAAGTCCTCTTTATTTTGAATCAAGACGTTTTACCATTTCTTATAATATTTTATTCACTTTAGACTTGACTTTTTTGCGGTTTTACCGAAAAACGTAAACACAACAAAAT
Organism: Protaetia brevitarsis; assembly: GCA_004143645.1. NCBI lineage: Eukaryota > Metazoa > Arthropoda > Insecta > Coleoptera > Scarabaeidae > Protaetia > Protaetia brevitarsis. The sequence continues at coordinate 82,407 of RXPK01001437.1, forward strand.
GTCGTGATCATTTTTGATTGGAATAAAAATGAATTATCTCCAAAAATCCATGCACTCCATGTTTATCATATCTGGAGGAACCATGTGGTTAGGATGTTGTAAGAGCCGCCAAGCCTTGTCTCTGGTATTGGGAGTTGATCGCAGCGATCATCCCAGTAGACTCCTATCTGATGTTGTAATCGTATATTTCACCCCCTTTTGTGCGAAATATACTCTGTTACTGGAATGAAACAGGAGATGTGCCATCTATGCGACAATTTCTGTACTACACATAAGTATATTTATTGTACTATATGGGGAGAAATCTGTTATACGAAAATAATGTTATTTTGTTTCAAATAAACCTTTTAACCAAATTATTCGTTTATATTAGTTTATACAGGAATATTTTTTAATATTATTTCGATTAAGTAAAAATTTAGTAACAAATGCGTTAACAAAAAACGTATTTTTTTCCGTGGGTAAGTTTTAAACGTTCAAACACTATATACTTTTGTAAAGTACGTTGGCTTATAAGTAATGCAACATTAACTGAAAAGATTCCAATTATCCCTGAAATTCCTTTAATCTTGCACGAAAATATTTATCTTTGTTTACTAGAGTTTGTGTATCTGAGATTTATGCACGTGGGAACATGCATAAAACTAAAATGCCTTCGCCTAAAAAAGCACTCCGTTTGAATACAGAAGCTTGCATTTTTCGCTAAAAGCCAAAAGTTTTAAATCAATATATTCATGCGTGTCCACGCAAATAAACTAAAACGCTGGTTTTTTTTTTTTATTTAAAGTAAAATGAATAGCAATATAATATGTGAATGTGTATTGTTTTAACTTAAACAGAAGTTGTACAAATATTAATCAAAACTAAGGTGCATTCCATTTAATTAAATTACGGTTACTTTTCGTCCAAAAGCATGTACTTAAGAAGTAAATAGTTTTCCGGCGAAACAGCAGGCTACTTTCAAATAATGTAAACACTTTTCTGCGAAAAGGTATCCTTTTCGTTTAACATGATAAAAACCAAACGTTATAAAACTTTTCATTTAATGTAATCTGTTTTCTCAGTGTTTATTTCTGTAAATATATATTTTGTCAATGGTGTTGGATAAATAAATAATTAAACCAATCTCTACAAATATTACAGAGGTTTAGAAGACTATATTTAATTGATATAAATAACGTATTTATTTATTTCTATTTCGCACTTTTTTATAATGTTATAATATAACATTTTCATAATGTTACGTTACCAAATATTTTTTTGAATTTTTATTAACACTTCAATCTTATTCTTTTAATTAAAAAAGTAATTCGTTATTTTAACCATGAGTACTGCATCCATTTTTTTTAGGTTTAATATTAATTCCATTATATTAGAAATTAAAATGTAAAAATAATTGATGTAGGATTTATTAATGTTCAAGCAAAAACATAAAAATATTAATACAAAAGCTCAATGGTAAAAGTGAAGATGCCTATCAGAAAATATTTAAGAAATATTCAACTGCAATACCTGTTATTTATATATTCTTTCAATTACTATGGTTGTTAAATTAACACGCTTGGGAAGGTATTTTGAAAACCATCGACTCAAACATTTGCGGTTTGTTGACAGAATGCCTTTTTTGTTGATTTAACATTTAAGCGATTACATCAATGTATAAGTAAATGTTGTCTGAACGACTTCCTTCCTCTGAGTGCACACATCATAATAGCATATCACAATTCGCATATAAAAATGCGAATGCGCGTGTATACTTTCCTAAACTTTGATATTTTTTTCCCAGTTTCTGTTATTCGAATATATCATATCACTACTTCTTTTGAGAACGAATACTGCTTGGAATACAAATCTCTATTTGGTTAATGCTAAATTGCTTTCCTAATGACTTTATCTCTTCCGTTGAGTTACTCATTAACTAATTCCAATAGGAAGTGGCACCGCATGCGTTAAGATCGTTTTTCAATGTTAACTGCGCATCAAGGCGTTAAGGAACTAAGAAAAATAAAATTTGAGGAGGGTCGGAAGTACAAGTCTAATGCAGACGTTGCTCATACAGGAAATACAGGGACGGCTGCTCTCTAGAAATAAAGTGTAGACAAATATCCGCCTGTCGTCGGGAGGAATAAATTATCCTAGACATTTAAAGTCCTAACGCGAACGAATTGCATTATTCGATTTCCTAGAAACGACACAGGTGTATACGTCAATTGTAGGAGATTGTATTTAAATTGAAAGGTATACAAAAATATGGGTACACTGAGATGAAAAAATGTGTTGAGGCAAAATTGGCTTGTATAAAATGTGTCTACTTAAGTTAGAACAATGTGACAAATTTTCTTATTATACGTTTTATGAAAAATGTTGCTGTTTATAAACAGTTCTGCATGATATAAAATTTAAGATACAATCATCAGATATTTCTTTCAACCATGTATGAGCATTTTAACGTTCACTCTTAGAAATTTTATTGCCAATATATCCTAGGTTAAATATCAATGCGAAGGCATCAATTTACAATACTATGGAAAAAAAACTAGTAATAAATAACAAAGCCTGTTATTTTAGGGCAGCAGAATGCGATTGCATATTAGAATATAGTTTTAATTTTGATTATTTTTTTTTGTAATAATCTCTCATATTGTCTATAATACACTCTAAAAAATGATGGTAAATTTACCTCACTGGTATGTGAAAAAACAGATGAAATATAAGGTAAAATTACACCAAAAAGAGGGTAAGCATCAGATTACCACAAATTAGGTGTAATTTTGCCTGGTAAACCGACTTTGATGGAAAAATACTTCAATAAATGAAGTAATTTTCCCCAACTTGGGGAAATTTGCTTAGGAGCAAGGAAAAATAACATATTTCGTGGAATATTACCCCTTATGTTGGTAAAAATACAATATGGACAATACAAGGGACATGAAATTCTGATTATATCTATTATATATATGCGTCTGTTATTTGATTGGAACACAAAATGTTTTTTTTTTTAACATTGCATTACATTGTGTCGCTTGATCAAAAATTAAACGCGTTACGAGAATGCATTACATAGCCGTCAACTATACAACGCGCAAGCGTTTGAGGTACGCAGTTTGACTACAAGTGCGGCATCTACACTGATGGCTTCAACGCATAAATGTAAATGGTGTGTTTTTCATTTTGTCTTGCAAATAAAGATTGAGGTAAGTTCATTTTACATTAATTATGTATTGAGATGATTACCATGTACTTAGCTATGACTGCACACATAAATAATAGACATACACCTGCGTATGCATATCTAATATGATATACTGGGAACTTAACCTCAATAGCATTTGGCGGTATTGTTGCTACAAGATATGATACATTTATTTAAAGTTTTCAACGTGCAAGTGACACGCAGGAAACTACCGTATCAAACTTTTCATATATTCATCCGGAACGAGGAACAATTTAAACAACAGAAAGTCTTCGTTTTGAAGGAGTCAATTCTTTTTTTTTCTTTCATTAAACATTTGGAAATATAAAACGACTAGTGTCTTGCCGTTATTGGAGGCTATGTTTTCGTTGTTAAGTGATGATAGAAGTAAAGTAAGGAAGATACTATTTTGGTTTTATTCTAGGATTTAATGACAAAAGTAAAGTAGGTATTAAGCACTTATACTTGTAAATGTGCAAGACCGCAGGACGGCAAATTTGAGTTCAATAGTTAATCACAACATTGTTTATGTATATACTAGTATTGCGGGAATCGAATCAAAATAACCGGTTTTTGTTGTTTGTGGTTTGTGATTTTTAGTAAAAATCGGTTTTTAAAATTCAATTTTTAAAATCGATTTTCAAAACCAGTTTCAAACTAAAAACAATACGTATTACTTTTTTAAAAGTGCTATGCATTTTAAATTCGAAAAACCTCTTTAAGGTGCAATAATCTGCTTTTAAAAACCGGTTTTGATTTTGAAAACCTGGGCTAGACTGGGCCACCGCCTATTTTTGGGGTAAATTTACACCTATAGGGGATTTTTCACATACTGGTGGAATATTCCTTGAAGGTGTGGTAAATCTACCTGAAATTATTCCATCCCATTAGGGAATATTACTTTAGAGGTGTAAATTTACCAGGAAAAATTACCACACTTTCAAGGAATATTCCACAAGCATGTGAAAAATCCCCTATAGGTGTAAATTTACCCCAAAAATAGGCGGTAGCCCAGTTGCCATCTATTTTTGGGGTAATTTTACCACATTTCTTTAGGGTGTAGAGGCACCTATACTTCACTCTCAGTCCTATAATTGTGTTAATCCTATGTGGTTTATTTCTGTCTTTCGTTGGCCTGAGTGTGATTGAGTCCTATCAAGTCGTTTCGATGGGCCCCGAAACGAGAAAACATGTCCTGCGTCGTTTCTGTAGTTAAGCTTAGCTTTGATGATTATAATTCGCTAATGGGCGAGGTGGTCTGAAATGCTTTAATTAAAAAAAAAACTACTATAACAATAAGGAAGTTTTCGTATGGTTCCCATACACATAAGAAAACACGCCGTGTTAAATATACCTTTTGAACGTCAACGCTAAATTTTGGGTTATATACAAACAACAGTTTGAGCTAATACAACCCATAAAATGTTGAATACATCTTTTGAAGGTTACTCCAATATAACACTCTTTTAGGTTAACCTTTTTTGATTTGTATTAACCCAATTTATTGTTGTATATATAATCTAATTTTGCGTAGATTTAACACATTTTTCTTCTCAGTGGCCAATTTACAGTTCCCTACTTTTATTCAGTTACCGGCGTCTGTGAATGAGGCGCCACATTCGTTTGTGTTTTCTATTAGTTCATATTTTTGATGAAATAAACAGAGATGAGTTTAAACCGCCAACGAAAAAGTATTGTTTTATTTTTTCATTCATTTTACCCGAAAATAAAAGTTTAAATATAATAAACAAAAACAAAAATACAGCCCGTTATGTCGTCGTAACATTAAATAAAAACATATTCTAAATACCATTTTAGATCCTCTATCCAAAATAAGCGTCCTGGAAATTTTTATGTAACATTTCGATTCTCTCCGGTCTTCATCGACATTCTAATTTCTTATGGGCGCCATGCTAATTTTTAGCGCCAAGCATTTGATACTGTCCAACATGATATTGTATTAAATTAGAGGAAATGCCACGTTTTGGATTATACAATTTTTGTTAGTAGTTTTTTTCTTTTAGAGAAAGACCGTTTTACACAAATTAAGTTTAACTACTGCGTATTATAGAAGCTGTTTTCTTTTTAAACTAGGTCCGTAACAAACTTTCACAATGGAAAGATATTTAAAAAATGATGCAATACCTCCAAACGAGAAAATTTAATAAATTAAGAGAACCGGGATACGAAATTTTAAAGTTACCTTTACATATTGTTAACCAGCACCGATATTGTAGCCGAGTCTCGCTTATTTATAGAGTTGCTCAATGGTTATTTATATTATTCCTTATCTATTAATTCATTAATTAAAAAAAATAATTTGTTTTATTTATTATAACATATCTTTGTAGCTAAAGTTGCTAAATAACGAGAAATTCATTGTCAATAAAAATCTTTAAAAGTACTTGCATTCCATTACTTTTGGCTCTTAAGAATCAGCAGTTGCTATTCAGCAGCCCATCTCTACATGATAGTAATAATTCTGGATCAATTACAAATCTTTTACAATTAATAAATACTACACATAGGTACATGCAAAAATGTGTAAAAATCTATATAAATCTGAAAGCGCAATTATTGTTGGACGACGTTTACTTCGCATTACATAACTTTACAAAAGCAAAACTTACAAAACAAACTACACAGGTGGGGAAAAAAAATCAGGATGCATCAGTTTTACAAAGCAAAAGCAAAGTAGAAAACTCTCACATCGAAGTCCTACCAAAGTAGCAACTAAAAATCCCATTACTGGGACCAGTAACTGTGTAATAGAGGCATAATTTAGCTCCATGTTACAGGAACTAAAAACAAAAGAAAAACATTGATGTAAAATATAATAACGTCAATTAGTGAATTTTCTTAATGCAAGATAATTAACATAACTGAATTTCTCAAAGCCCAGCATATTAAATTTGTAAAAACATCTATGTTACATTTAAACAAACTAAAAACTCTCAGCTGATTTATAATAATAGTAATAATAATATCCGTGCAGGGTGCAACTGTCATAACTAGAGTGGTCAAATGTGTCTTCTTGCACGGGTCGCACTCGTCTCGCACAATGCAGAACGTTTCACCATAGTATATCTTCAAGGCAGTAAAATCACCCCCACCGATTCATGTATCTAGTATCTACAGAGTACAACGATAAGTCATAGGGGTCCAAATTTCTAGCCTAACTTCCAGCTTCCCAATATGGCAGTTTGTTATTGTTTACATTCGTATCGTATGATTTACTTGTTTTATTTATTTATTTTACGTATTTTATTAGTTTTAAATAATATATTGTTAGGTTTAAGTAAAATAACTTAAATAACCGTGAAAGAAGACACCAATTGGGTATCATGTTGTAGTGCCAGTCACTCTCGCAAGATAAATTTTGATGCTAACGATGGTCGCAGTTTCTTGGGATTTCCGAATGAATCTAATATATATGACACGACAAGAATTAAGAAACTACATGAATAAGAAGAACTATTGTCATTGTGCAGGGATTCCTAGGTCACATTAAATCAATTTATTTGTTAGATACACATTTTAAGCTAGATTCCTATTTATCGCAAAAACTAACCTAATTCATTTATGTTCACTTTTTTAAAATAATGTGATTTTGGTTTGAACTGCATTATACTGGTATAAATTTTAATCGCATTTATTCTCAATATAGACAATTCAATATTATATATTCTACGCCTGAACTCTATTCACTTGTATACCCCCGGACATTATTGTTGACAAACCAGTGCAGGGTCGGATGTTAGAAATGAAGTAATCGAATAAAATGGAACAATCTTTGTATCGCACAGAACTATACAGTCATAACTCTTGAACCCTAATTAAAAGTTATTGTGTATTCGTGTCAGAAATTTGAAGTCCCTTCCACCGAAGCTGTTGCATTTTTATTAATTTATTTGAGAAAGAACCACAACATATTTATTCCTGGAAGAATATTTTACACTATAAAAATATAAATAAAGATTTATTTCACAAAAAGGAAAGAATATGAACATAATTATCGTAAAACACTTGCAAATATATGTATCACTTAATCACATTATTTTACTGGAATCGTGTTTTTTATTGCTATAAACTGTTCATAAATATTCGTAACAAAATCAGAATAAAAACCGCATAAATTTGTGTATTTTTTTAATCTATTTTTCTACTTCCTTTAAAATATAGATTATTCGACACGTTTGAAAATTTCCGGCAACAGCTTTACAAAATGGCAACCGGGCTTGAAGGTCATTCAAAACGGACCACAAAAGAACAAAGGATTTTGCGAGCTTGTCGTTACTGTTTACTGTGGTACTGGCATGGTATAAATATATTAGGTATGCTCACGCCCAAGCAGTGATGACGCGCGATAGGAGCACATACATGATACGAGTATAAAGTAGAACGAATTAATATACTGGGCGTATCCGTAAAGTAGAAGGGAGTTTAAGAAAAACTTTAAATATTTAGATAGTCAACATTCATTAAATACTTTAACATTTAATATGAGAGTTTAGCTGCTTTCCATTTACCGGTTGACTCACCTCACTTCAGTTTTGTGCGTTAAGATACAAACTGCTCATGTCTCATTTTGCCGCCAGGTGAAGTCATTTGGAGTAAGTAACTTGTAGCTTAACGCACAGAACTGACGTAAGGTAAGCCAGACAGTAAATGGAAAGCACCTTTTATTTTCAAATTTAAATGTGTGAATTACTTTCCCACGTGTTGATATTCTAAAAAAAACTTTTTATCATAGCTAGTCAGACAATTTGAAATGTTTCGGTTTTGTGTTGTGAGGAAAGTGTACATCTTTTGCAATTAAAGAAAGGACAGTTATTTAATCAAAGATAATCAAAAATTATAAAAGTGATAATTTTTGCATCCTTTCACCGCACAAGCAGGCATTTCATACAATTTAGCGGCCTATAAACAACATTCGTACAAATATCTATAACAAACATTTTACTTTTCATCTCAAAACGTAGTATTTGTTTGTGCGTAGATACAAAATAAAATAAAACTTAATTCAGAAACTACATATGTATATTTAAAAGAAAAATCGTCAACAAAACAATAAAAACAAAATTATAAAAAAAAAGGTTTATGATATCACACACTTAAATCAAACATACATTGTAAACGCTTCGAAAAATGACTGTCTGATGATGCGCGATGGTGATGCGCAGAAAAGTCTTATTCTTGTAAGTCTTGTGACCATACCTAATACACTTATACCATGGTATCTGGTATTGTGTCAGTGTTAGTCGAGTCTTGATGCGAGATAGTATAATTCCTCATTCTCGTTTTACGCATTGTAAATGTAATACAATGTCGGACGTAGAAAATCCCAGAAAACGACAATTGTTTCATAATGTACAACAGTTATCGGTGAATTCCAGGATTTACGTTAGGGTGTGCCAAAATAGTTTGTACGGTGTGCGATAAACAGTAAGGTCTGTTTCAGACGAGGCGATTAGTTGATTCTACTAGTTGCACGGTCAGTTGCCAAGGAGCATACTGAATCTTTAATCTCCCTTTCACACGGAGTCAACTTGTCCGCTTCGGCGGCTTCAATAGGCCTTCAATGACAATCAACTAGTTGAGAGCAAACCAGGCAACTTAGTTGAATCAACCAAAATCGCCTCGTCTGAAACAGGCCTTACATCCGTAGATGTTGAACGATCTTTTTCAAAAGAGAAGCATGCTTTAGCATCGCGACGAACGCGGTTCAGTGAGAAAAATCTTGAGAAGCACTTAATGCTACAAACTTTTCAGGAATCCTATACCATCTGCTACTTAAATAAGGCAAGGGGCTTATATACAATATTTATAGTTAAATGAATAAATAATTTTAATCCCTCCCGACATTGTATTGTTGTATACTTGTGTTAAACGTTAATGTCACATATATGAAACTTAGTACTAACCTGGCGCGCAGACGAAAGTTGACCATTCTAGTCATAACAACAGACTACTATTATTGCATTTCTAATGCTTGAAAATACAACACGATTAAAAGAAAAAGATTTTTTAGAATCTGCGTATTCACAATCATGGGCAACTTAATCGAAGGTATATGTCCAGAATTATTAGAAAATAATATTATGCCTATTGTACGGGAGCAGTTTAATATTAATGAAATTTGGTTTTAACAGTGCAGTTGCCCAGCAACTTTTTGAACATCTTGTAGGCGACCATAACCAACTCCTATATAATGTAATAAATGTTTTGTGGGCATATTTCTGGGGAATTAGAACAATCCTAACCATGATTTTTAGCTATTATCGACCAATATACAAAAAACCAATTGTCAAGAGCACCGAAAAAGAGGGTATATCGATTGATTCGAATGTCAGAGTGGCAGCATTCGCCTATGACGTCACAGTTATTTATACAGCTAAACAAAAATATTGTAACACCTAGAGCAAAAAGCCCTATACTTTGACAAGCTGATAGCTTTATCTATACGCTTCATTTGTAATTTCGTACGAAGGTAAGAGCGGCCATCGTCGAGTGGTAATAGACATTTTTAAAAACAGTCAAAAACCGCTATTACCAGCTACGTATGCAAATTACATGTACGAAGCCTAAACACGACGGCATCTAAAGCCCACAGACATTTACTTATTTAATGAAAATTCAAGCAATACAATATTTGATGTACACAGTTTTTTTAAGCAATCAAACGTTGGTGAAGTGTCTTTCGGAAGATATTTATATAAATGGTCTTTAACGTTACCACAAAACGATAATGAATTTCTCAGATAACTATTCATATAAATAACTCGATTAAAAACAAGAAATTTAGCAGGTACCTTACTAGTAATAACAAAACATGTTAACAAATACTGATAGAAAGGTTTCTTCGATTCAAAGCAATGGTAGTTTTCATTACAGTAAATAGTTTTCTAAAACCAATAAATATTTCTCTTATTAGATATTATTGAGTATAGAATTTTTTTGAATCAAAGAATGAACTTGTTGCAAAGAATATATTTAAATGAAAACATAAATTCATTTTTTTTTTTAAATATTATGATCTTAAAATCATATTATATTGGGGTTTCCACGGAACACGGAAGTGGCTTTTATTCAGCAAGCTTCATATTTTCCGATTAATCAAAAGCCAACATGAACTTTGTCATTTTAAATGGAATAATTATTTTTTTGAATTCTGCATAAAATTCTATTTCGATTACAACTAGGGTTTCCTATACCTTTCGTCAACTGTTTCTAAGGTACTACAATTTTTTTGAAAATTTTGACATTTACTCTGTACTACCTAATTTATTAATTTTCACTTGCTTTAAGATGTTTCCCGATCTAAAACTACCAACTACTAACATTTCACCAAAACATAGTCAAAGATCCGCGTCCTCGTAAAATTCTTACACATTTAAACGAAATTTTTACTATACACGCCAAAAAAAAATTCCTAAACATTATAAATTATGGCAAGTCTTCGAATTGTCCACCGTTCAGTATATCATTCATAGCCATCTTAAAATACTGTGAAATTGCAAATAGAAAATCAGATATTTTAAGAACTGATTAAATAAAATATCAAGTGTGATATCATGTTAAAGGTAATTCTATCTGCTTTTCAATAGTGTAAAAATATATAGGGTGTTCCATATAAAAAAACACAAGTCTTGATAATATCTCAAAAAATACGAGTTAAAAAAAAAACAAAAAATTAGAATATTAAATTCTGCGTCAAAAGTGCTCTAATAAAGTTCTTCTATAAATCAAGCATTTTCACAAATTAAAAAATTACAAGGGCTTTTAAAAATTGCATATTATAGAAGAAGAAGATATAAAAATACGGATTTCACTAATCGATTTCTCTTTAAAATCGAGCTCCAGAAGCATAGGTCAGATTTTGTCTAATTCCTTTAGAAATATAAGTTTCCTATTAAAAGTGTCGAATTTGGCCCAGCCTGTACATACAATGTGTGTATATATTTTTTGACATGTTACGTACTGTGATCAAATAAATACTACTACTACTAAATCGGTGTGGAATTTAATCCTAATACAAATATAAAGCATGTTCTGTTTGCAAAAAAAAATTGCAGTTTTCAAATTTAATATAATACTAATTTGTACACACTCTGCATAATTCGAGATGTAGTAGATAATTCTACTACATTTAGGTGAAACAATGTTGAACAGTACTTGATATAGTTTAGAACGGGAGATCTTTAGCACTTAAAGTAAGTGAAGTTCTATTAAGGTATCTACAACAACAAGAATCGGAATAGCTTAGTCTTAGAAATAGTTCAAGATAGATATTTTATAGGAAACCCTAGTTATAATTGTTGAACTTTATGTTGAATTCAAAAATGTAATAATATATATTCCACTTAAAATAACAAAGTTCATGGCAACTTCTTGTTAACCGGAAGTGTAAGAAACTTGAAAATATTTTAGGAAACAAGAGTAACTATGGAATTATTACAAACCCCAATTTTTTTAAGTTGAAGAGCTTGGTTAAGCCAGAAAACTTCTAACAAGCCAGTGGAACACCCTATATAATTACAAATTACATAATAATTTCAAATTTGGATTAAAAAAAAAAACAATAAATCTAACAAAAAAGATTACAAAAATTTGATTGCTGTGAAATGTTTCTTCATGAGCAAGAAAACAAATGATTGTTTAACAAAATTATGAGTTTTGCTTCAAATCCAGATATTCTTTTTTAATTTAATCATATATTCTTTCAAGGAAAGGAAGTTGAAAGGAATGGTCGAAAAAAATACCTGCTATTTTGTGTTTTCTTGAGTATAAACAATATTCCATCGGGAGAAAGACATATGCTTCAGTAATTAAATAGAAGGTAAATCGAGCACTGTGAGATATACTGATAACTAACAGGAAATACCAATAAACTTCGTCTCACAAATTCTTTAATCTTCAAAAACACAATGTACATTTCGTTAGCTAAGCTGATACTTGTATGTACACCTCAAGATGTCAGCTTAGCTTCAGTAATTGAATCTTTTGCTTTAACTATAGAATCCTTTCTATCAGTGCAGTAGAAGCTAACGGTAACACAAACATTAGCAATTAACTTACCTCTTTGGCGATCTGATCGAGTGCCTGATCTTCTGCTGAAGATTTACTGACTATCCTCCTTCTACCTCCGCCACCGTCCATGGTAAAGCGAAGACAAAATTGCGCCGCACCTAAGGGCAGGGTACAAATGTCACACACAGAAAGCTAAAACGATTCGCTCGATAATTAGGACAAAAAGTTTGTTTCAAGCTGAGCGATACACTTTACTGTTGCACATAGCTAACGATACAAGACAAGGTTCTTCATGTGTTGCTTAATTAGATACTTTAGTACATTACTTCAAGTTTAATAAATAATAAATAATAGCCAAACTTGAGCAATCCCTCCAAAAAATATGTTTACTTTATTCGTATTTGCAACGTTTTAATGACCAAACATTCGTCTTTCTCATCAGTAAAATACATAATACAGAAATAGACAATGCTAATACAAAAATTTACCGAAAGAATAATTTTAACGTATGACCATGCATAATATACAGTGTGTCACAACGAGCTTTATGGATGGGAGATGCTTACACCGACGCGGTGGCATATTTGAGTAACGTCTATAAAAAATAAATGTATTGATTATTTGTTTCTTGAATAATTTCTTCATTTTCTTTTACTTATTTTGTGTAAATATTAAAACAAAGAGCAAGGTGCTGATGCTGATCTATGGTATTTACTTATTATAGGTGACAGTTATTGGAATTCTTCAATCATGGTCACTTACAACCGACACATGCTGTTGTAATCATTATGCTGCGACGGTTTTTCTGAAATATCTCATAAGTATTAATTTCAGCCAAAAACAGTTTTTGACATTTATACGGTACTTTTTGATGGACAATCGATTGGCGCAGAGAAAGTTAGGAGTTGCTACGTACCTATTTTGACACAACAATATAGAGGTGTCCACCATACTCCTGAACATATGCTTAATTTTAGTCCAAAGTAACTTGATATTTTAAACTAGATATCCTATATCTCTGCTTATGCTAAATTAATCCTTGTGCAAAGCCCTTTGGATTCATACTAAACATTTGTGATGACTAGGCTTAGGATAAATATGCATTAATGCATATTTTCCGATTTGTATAACACAACATTAAACAAATTAAGGGAAAACTAAAAGATCATTTTATTTGGGTGTCGTTGGATGAAACCACTGATGTGGAACAGAGATGCATCGCAAATTTTATATTTGGTATGTTAGGAGTTAATGAAGAAAGAGGTGAATCATGTGTTGGCTTTAAAACTGTTGGACAAACTGAATCATTCAACAGTCGCTTCTTTTTTTAACGATTCTCCGAGTTTATTGTGGCCGTCTGGGATTTTATATGAAAAAGTACTACTGGTTTGTAGTGATGCGGCACCATATACAGTGAGGTCGTAAATGGTCCCCCCCCCCTTCTGATAACTTTTGAATGGTATGAGATAGAGCAATGAAACAAAAACCAAGTGAAATTAGAGATAATTTGTGTTTTTTTGCCTATAGAGATACGCACATGGCTTCTGATGTAAAATAGAGGGCGTAGCTATCTTTAAAATTTTAAATAGGAAGTAATTTCATTTAGAAGCTCATTTGGAAGATATTTCTATTACTTTTATGGCAATGCAAACAGTTTTACGATTTTCGAAATTTTTACCAACTTATCCAAGATTAATAATTGGAGTACTTACGTTACTTTTTCGACAGCCCTCGTATTCGCTTTTTTGATATAGTGTACAGAAACCTGTAATTACAGTAATCTGTTACATAGACACCCACACACATGACACATACACTGACAGATTAGACACTTTTGCTAAATTTTGCGAAAACGTCATATTGTAAAATATGTCATATTTTACAGCAATCGCTTCCTAAGTCACATAAAACCACAATATTTATACGAGGGCTATAGAAAAAGTAACGTAAGTACTCCAATTATTAATCTTGGATAAGTTGGTAAAAATTTCGAAAATCGTAAAACTGTTTGCATTGCCATAAAAGTAATAGAAATATCTTCCAAATGAGCTTCTAAATGAAATTACTTCCTATTTAAAATTTTAAAGATAGCTACGCCCTCTATTTTACATCAGAAGCCATGTGCGTATCTCTATAGGCAAAAAAACACAAATTATCTCTAATTTCACTTGGTTTTTGTTTCATTGCTCTATCTCATACCATTCAAAAGTTATCAGGGGGGGGGGGACCATTTACGACCTCACTGTATATGCAAAATTATGAGGGGCCTACAGGTTTTGTATTCAAACATGATACATGTGACCTGTGTAACACATGGTTTACACCGAGTGGCTAAATTAATTCGTACTTTATAAACGTTAATATACTGATATCGTCTGTAAAAAAGATTTTTCTTAAAGCACCAAGTAGTGTCCAGAGGTTTCGGGGAATTGCAGAGGACGTTCCACTTCCACCCTCGCCAATCATTACAAGATGGGTAACTTGAATCGATGCTGCTGTATATTACGCAGAACATTTTGAGATTCTTAAGAAAATTTTCTTGATGAATTCGATTCTGAAGAAGCATTGAGGAAGCACAAGATATTCTGAGAAAAATAGGCATCCGAGAAGATTTAATTTTTATTCGAACTAATCTGGCGTGCATTTCGACTGTAATCTCTATACTAGAAACTGAGGGGTTACCTTTAAAATACAGCATTGGAGTATAGAAGATATACTTAAACGTTTATCGAAACTCCTGAAAAACTGTTTTGTCAATTAATTAAATGTTGTTCTGTCAAAAAATACCGGGTATCAACGGCTAAACAATATAAGTGATGTGTTGCAATATAAAACAATTCTTAATGAAAAAAATGAACATTTAAACGCCAGCGCCATTATAAACTATGAATTTGCACCGATAGTATCGAAAGAATTTTTCTCGCAATACAAACATATTCTAGCCGACAATAGGCGCAAATTTACTTTTGAACATTTGTTATACCATGTTATAGTTAAATGTAATTATAACTTGTTCTTATAGTTTCATTAATTTTTGTTATTTTTTTTTTTTGAGGGAAAAATAAATATAATATAAAATGTATTTATTCTTTAATTTTTTAATGCATATTTCAGTGCATATTTTGAAGTTTTGTAGTGCATAATTATCCTAAGCCTAGATACTGATGACTCACACAGGATTTTATAGATAATTAATTTTAAATAAAACCAATTAATTTTCTATTACTTTTCAAGTCAGCTTGGCACTTAAAAGCCATATAATTAAATGAAATCGCAAACTAGGTAAGCATACATCAGAATCAGATCATGAAATACAAAATTAATAAGAGGAATATAATCTATATACTACCACCTCCTAAATTGTACCACCCCTGTTTTTAATGATAGTCTCTGGAGCAGAGTGTTCTGACTTTTCAACTAGAGCCTGTTGAAAAGCCAGAACGCTCTGCTCAAGTGGAAATCCATGCATGCAGTTTTATTAAGTGTTGTAATGGTGTGTTTAGTTTTTATAAGAATTTTTGGATTTCAAATCTTCTGCTTCTAGTTCTGATGTATCCTGTAGTTACGGATATTACGTGTTTCAAGGTATGTACAACAGTAACACATTGAAAATTACCGACCTGAGGGGAAAACCGGTGATATGTTTTATTGGAGTTTGTATAAACTAGTAGCTGTTGAGGAATTACCTTTTCCTTCACAACTGTTTATGTTATACTAACTCTGATAAAAGATATCGTCACTATTTCCTCTCAGGTCTGTAACTTTCAATTGTCACGATTGTATGCAGGTTGTTAAACTGATTTTACGATTAATTCTTCAGTTATTGGTTAAACATTAATGAGGAGATTATTTTTACTTAGCAATAGTTAGAGGTAAAGAGAATAAAAAAGAATATGTTTCCAATGTCGAACAGTTGCCTAAATTGTATGTCGTGTCGACTCCTTAATCGTACCGGTACGATTTAGAGAAAGAAAAATATCATTCGTCTATGATTAGCAGAAATAACCTAACTGCGGTAGATTATAGTGATTGCTTCACTATAATAATTAAACATTTAAATTGTCAAAAAATAAGTTGCTTTATATTTGCGCGACTTTTTTTTGTGGAGCTGCGTAAAGAAATCTCTGTATACAGCCAACTAATACGTTGGAAAATAGGAAACAATATAGTATGAGGGATGCGTTTTCATCCATTTTACTAGAATTATTACAAAAAAGTAATGCAAAATTTTCAAAAGACGATAGAAATATGCTTTAGAGAAAGAGGACATATTTTAAATACGTTAGAAATTTTGATAGTTAAGGATGATTGTTATGTGCAGATACTTTTAATTAAGGACGTGTTTTCTTGTGCATGGTTTAATGTATTATTGTGATTTCCCGGGCTATATGCTTTTTACGGCAAAAGGAAAATAAATAAATAACTTTCTTTAATAAAACAGTGCAATCATTAATAACATGTATAATTCATTAACAAGTCTATACAGGATATATATAAAAAAAATATGAGAACTCTTACTCTCAGGGTGAGTATAGTTATTAGGAATATTCAAACAAGTATTATCAATTATCCAGTATAATTTAGATTCTTTTATTCAAATATGAACTTTTAAAATCTCCCGCGCTATCATAAGAGAATAGAAAACCACCAACCACGTTTGCCAACTTATAAAAGCTCAGAATTTTAATCTCATACGAAATAATAACCTCAAAATATTATAGAAGTTATACATTCATTTATATAATAATTTAAATAATGTTTTGACCAGATACCTCGTTTATCGGTTCATACAGACGCCAGACTACCTCCGAATGTGATTTCCTTGTAGTGACAATCCAGATTCGCTCGTATATTCACCTCCTTTGTTACATTCAGGATGTATGATTAGACTCGGAACAGCAAACACATGCACACTCCCATGTAGAACAAGTACCCAGATATAGTAAACACCAAATTTGTGAATTTATCCCCTTCGATACCAGATATACCCCCGCAATATGATTTAATTCATTTATCTTTGATGAGAATTGACACAGCTTTTTCTAAGACTTTTCATCAACTATCAACACGTAACCAAGGATTTTCATACATTTTCTTTATACGAATCACATTGAGTCACTCCCCATTCAATTAAAATAGATACCTAGGATACCAGGCTATCGTACAGTTGTCAGACGATAAATTATATTCAACTTCCATGACTACGAATACCAGCTAACCCAAATTATACTGGACTTACAAACAGGTGTGTACATAAAATAATAATTACATTTCAATATGGTTGGTGGTTTCCCTCTTATAAAACACAGCAGTATATACTTTTTTATTTTTGTTTTTTATTTTAAGGGTGTACAAATAAAAATAAATGTTCTTTGAGTAATTAGGTAAATATATAATAAAATGTAAAATAAATAAACAGTGAATGAGATCTAAGGGCAAGGTATTACATAAAAAAATATTTTTTGACAGCTTTCACGTTTATTATGGTAAAATAATTACCATGGCGTACTAAAAATAGGTATTATTATTCGTGTCGTTAGTTTTATATTTTATTATCTGATAATAACGTGCATTTAAAATCCTCCATGAGCTATTACAAACGTTTAGTATAAATTAAATTAAAAGGGGTTTTGTATAAGCGTTAATTTAATTTAAAAAAAATCGAGTTATCTGGGACTGAATATTTAAAATATTTAAATTTATATTCAGGGTTAAAGTAGACACCTATACATACATCGATTATAGTTTCTTTGTTGTCTCAAGATAAGTATGTATGTGTGGTACTTAAAGTATGGATATCTGAAACAAATGCGAATGCAAACCGCTCTGCCTTAATTGAAAGCTTGTATAGTAGTTTATATAAATGTTATTCTTCTTTTCGTAGAATTTAAAAATAAAATAATACACAAGCTGTTCCATTTAAAATAACGAAGTAAGTACACGTTTTCCTACTTCTGAAACACCTTGCATAGTCAGAAATATTTGTAATGCCGAATTAAATTCCATAAAATCTTTGTAGAAACGATGTTCGTGTGAAATGAAAAATAGAGCTTTAATCAAAGAATCTTCGACAGGACAGCCTGTATAGTTAAGCGAATAAAGTTTAGTATATACATACATATCTGGAAAATCGCGTACTAATGCTTAATACTTCACAAATAAAAATTTGTATCAATTGAATACTATACTTAATCAAATAATACTATGTATTATTTGAAGATATCGAGATTAAATGAATGTTTTTTTTTTCTCAAAACCTACTGATCGGATTCTATTGATATTTTCATCAACAAACATTCGATATTGAAATGGTTGAAATTTATTAGGTAGCAACTCCAAAATTGAGAAAAAAATGTGTTTTTTTTTAATTTCGAATTTTATTCTCGGTAAGTATTTAATATATTCAAGAACCGTCTGCAGTATAAGCCCTAATCTAATAGCATTAACTTATACTTATATAGAATTATGTAGATTAGTTTTTGAGATTTCGGGAAATGGGAACACCTGAAGGGAAAAAAATGTTTGCTAGATAGCCAAAGAATGCGGTGAATCCTATTTTCAAATAATCGATTTTTCTCATTGAAATCGATAAATTAATTTTGTGCTATATACATGTGGTAAGTACACAATAGATCGAAACGTCAGCACTTGTCAATAGCGGCGTAAATATACTTCATTGATAGGATGCGCATAATTTAATTTCATCGAATTAATTTGTGATCATTTATAATTTTATACCAACGGATCTATATTTTTGAATGTCGAAATAAGAGAACTACTTTCTTGATACGTCAAAATAATAGTATTGGGGGGCACAAGTGATGGCCTGATTTACATCAAAACTAAATAGTGCAAAATTATCTAACTTAAATAGCCAAGAAAGAGTGAACTACAACTTCAACAAACAATAACAAACCTAAAAGTTCGGTTTTGACGAAGCAAACAGATTAATTAGAATAATATTTGAGATATATTAACTGCAGTACTTGTCAATATGACATTTATTCGAATTTGAATTGACATTTGTTTTGCTTCACAATCTTGCCAACCAAAAGGTAAGCATTTTTCTAAAAAAAAATCGGTAAGTGGCGCCAGCAGTAAACACGTATGATTCGTAAGGCCGTGCAAAACAAAAAGTTATCAAGCAGATCGTGGTTAAGTCAATGTCTTCGCCAGAATTAGGTGCTACAACTCGCTTTACAGATATTTCCAGTCACACATAAAAAGTATTTATATGTCCGGGCTAACTTACAAGTATTTAGCTCGGACATGTAAATATGACGGGCTGAACCGACACAATTCTAAAAAATGCGCACCTCTAATACATGCACCCAAACCAATTCACTAATTTGTTAATAAAAGGAATCAAAATATAGTTTCACATTAATCTAACAAGACTATGTAGGAATTCGAATTGGATTATCTTACAGGGACTTACTTTACAGGACTTACAGTTAGTAATCTACAGGGAAGTTTTTGTACTAGATTTATTCACCAAATTACATCTGCGATCTTTTCATATTAAGTAATCTATATTTATCCAAGATCAATTTCACTTCTATTGCACTAACACTTCTTTCGTATTTACTACATCTTAATCAACTTCTGTTCTAACTGATCTCTTTCTATTTGAACTAAGAGTTACGGAATTTATCATTTGCTGTGGTTAGCAAAGAATTTCCATGATGGGAAATAGGAATACATCCGGTTGAATTTATTTTTATATACAGATTATTTGTCAGTAATAAACCCAAGAAAAAATAATAAATACAAAATCGAATAACGACATGAAGACGATCCGCTATTTTAAGTGATTACGCATTGAATTTAAATTAGTGGTAAGTGATGTATCATCGAGTATTTTTTGAATAAGTAGGAGTGTTAAAACTTTCCTCTGCTTGAATAGCAACATATATTCTAAATTAGGAAAATAAACCTCCTTTACATAACTAATTGCACAAGAGCATTTAACTCTCGACACTATTGTTATGTAATTGGTTATGTTTGCACAGAACAAATTTACATTTAAACAGAAAGCTGGAGACACACTAACTGATTGCAAAGCTATTTTAAAATCAGAGTATATGTGTGAATAAAAGATGTCATGCAAGGTGTACAGAATTCTAAAAATACCATAACCTCAAACACGCTCATTACAATGCAAGACGTAATTCCTCGAATTTGAGCCGCACATTACAACTTTAATGCATGCATTTAAGGAATCTTCGTAATTTCTATTTGCCTCGAGGCGAATTCTCTCTTCTATGCACAAAATCATCGCTACAAGTAATGAGTAATCACTTTGTCATCATCATCTGCAAGATATCTTTCAATGAAAACAACACATGTTCAATCACAGGACATCGAGTGTCAAGAAAGAAGAAAAAAACCTCTTTAAGTACTTCTCATTAAACAAAAATAGAATCTATTTTAAATGTAGATCTGGTACAAGAATTTAACAGATAAGAAATTGCACAATGAAAACGACCTTTAGTGGATTTTTAAACGACTGAAATTTGACTCCCTTGGAATCATACGTGTTGAAGTGTTTATTTAACATTGCTAAACGTGCAATTTTCTCATTGCAGTATTTACAAATCGATCTCGAACAAAAATGCGAATTTATCGTTAAAGCAGGTGTTTGTGGGTGTATTACTGGCACATATCCAAATCTCAAAACCACCTAATACTTACTCGAATCCGCAATCGATCATCCGAAATCTATGAACTTCATAATCGCATCTCAATCAAACGGGGCACATCAATAAAATTGCGATAATTTTATTGATAAAATCAATTATAATGTTATATCGACCTTCGAAGACAATCCGAGGGTGTAACAACTAGAAGGCGGTCTATCCGTGCGGCGATTAAGATAAAATTCACTAACCACTTCAATTTACGAACAGGACAATTTACACATGATAAGATACCGTAGTATTGTAGTCCGATTACGAATTATTATTCGCGAAATTACACACATGCGAAAGTTCAAGTCGACATTTCTAGCAGTTCGCAATACTACACTGCTGCCAACGGATTTCTTTCACATTTAATTCCCCAGAACGGGTGATGTTACTTTCAGCAACGTTTTAACATCTGAAACGTAAATTAAGTTGCAGTCAGCTGGAAATGTTTTAAAAGCAACGAAAAAATTGTATTTGTACTTGTTTTATATGGTAGAAAGAATATAATAATTAGCGCCATGTCTAAAATTTAAAATTAGTTACTTTTTCTTGCTTATTGGTTAACGACCTTGATTATCTTATTTCAATGTTAACATTCCGAAATCAGACAGATGCAAAAAGCAAAAACGTAACACAAATCTTCTTATAAGCAGCTATTTTTAGTTCGAATTGTAAACATGGTTTGAATAGTGGTGTTGTGTATATTTTATCTATATTGAAGTTCCAAAATATTTAGTGTAAAGATATTTAAGAAAAAGTAAAGTTAGCAAACATAGTCCTTATCAAAATTTAGATAAAGGTACACATTTAAGTATAAATTGCAGCTACAGGCGATATTTGAATTGAGTTCCAGTTTCAAGCAACATGGCCTGGTAAGTTTCTTTGTTATTATTGTGAGAAAATTATATGTAAATTTACTTCTATTTTTAGTTGGATAAAGTACTCAAAAATTACAATACTTTATCTAAGATTCCCGCACTATGAGTGCTGAAATCACCTGTAATGTACGTGCTAAGCAGTGTTTGGACACAAAGGATATAGAAAAGGGTAAGAAAACAAAAATTCTCAGAGTACATTCTTTAACGGCTGATTGGAGAAATGCTCGTAGCTTATTATCAGTGGTTACTGCACAGTATGTTAACCTATTTTTCTCAAATATTCTGTTGTAACTATAAGTTGTTATAGATCTCTAACATGTTTTATCTAAAAGTGAGACTCTAATTGGATATAATAAGAAAGAACGATTCAAAACAATTCTTAGAAATATGGACACAGGAGGAGTTGAAAACTACAGTAGATCTTAAGTCTTTGGATATACATGGTGATGTTTATACAGATGGTATTTAATTTCAGCACTTAATTGAAAAGATCCTGTTTGAGAGTTTTTTAGGTGAGTTTGGAACTTTGGAATTCTCTCCCGATGAAACAAAGTTAATGTATGTTGCGGAAATGAAACAGCCCAAGAGTGAACCATTTTTTAAAAGAAAAGCACCGAAATTGGAGAGAACAAAAATGAAGAAACACCTGCTAACAAGGTAGGAATTACATAATTTTATTACTACTTTCATAAACAAAATAGTAGCTTTTAGAATAATAAAGTTATAGTAAGTAAAGTAAATTAAGTAAATAAGATAATTTAAATCCAGTAATTACATATACATAAAGACTTAGAAATTTAAATTTTAAAACACAATAGTATTCATACTTATATAAAATTTATTAAATATTTTACTGTTGAGCATATATGAATAAAAATAAGACTATACAGAGAACCACGGCTAAAGGCGATAATAGAAAGTGACGTAATTAGGTCCTATCATCATGATCTAAGAATATAGGGTATGCTCTTGCGTATAGCTGTAAAACATTTGACGACCAAACAGTGCACCAATCCAATAATTTGTAGGTATCACTAATGTAAAGTTAAAATAAATAAAAACCGCTTTTATTGCCGTTTCTTTCAATTTGTAATGAAGCAAAAAAAAAAATTAATTAATTTACGTTTATACGTATAATTTTCAACTGCCGTTTACCATTTTTATAGTGTTGCATTTCATTTTGTGAATAGTCAACAAGACAACAGCACTGGCATAGTGGAGTGAAGGCGTATTTGGGTCCACATGCGCAGCAAAGACGAGTTTTGGTTTTCAAAAGGGCATACCTTATTCTTATGTATCATGGGCTCCTATAACCATTCGCCGCATCTACCTTTCTTAGTTGCCAATCACGGTATATATCAAGTCACTTTCTATTATCGTACTTAGCTATGGCTCTCTGTATCAAAAAAAAAAAGACAATGAGTAATGAATGAAACACTTTTGCTGCTGTAACGAAGTAAACCGCGAAAACTCGGTTGGTAAAGACAGTAAATTCTAATGGAACGGTTATTTTAACTGAGACAATATAGGTGAAAATTTTTCTAAGGTATATTTTTTCTGAAAGTATTTATTCCTCCAATATACTGCCGTACTTGTTAGTAAAGGTGTAGACGATATGAAATAAATTTCTATTCAGCCACTCTCTGTTGGGTGAAACTAGTAGAAACAATGTAATATGCGATAAAATAAATAATAATACGATGCTAAATGCATAAAAGGATTCAATCATGACTTTTGTTTTATCCTTTAAAAAATACACAAACAAGAAATAACTAGTGTTTGGCCTAGTATAGGATACTATCTCTGTAGTCATGTTGCTTTTACTAGTTTGAACCCCATAAACGGTTGCAAGCTGCTCTTGTCGTCAATTTTGGAGCATGTTAAAATACTCCTAGACCCTAACTAATTTTTTATGTTGGTTGAATAGTAATTGTGTTTATTTTTATTTTTATTTTTTTTTTTTGAAGGGAATTTTTTTGTTTATTCGGGACACACTGAAAGATCAAGGCTTTTGGTTTCTTTTCAATTCGTTATTGTATTATGTTTCATTCATTTATTTCTTTGTATTAAAAATATCGGAAAGAATTATTATTATTATTATTGCAAGAATACAAACTATGTATTACCTTATATGAATCATTCAACTCCAGTTGATATAAAGCTTATTGAAGACATATAAACATATAACATACATTATTTCATCTCCCAGCTCGAACCTAAAAGATCTGTAGGCATTATTCGTATATCTGCATTTTGCTAGAAAATTGTAGTGATCTATTCGAATTTTCTCGTGTATAATTCAGTACATTTATAATTACTAATCCAGGGTCAAGAATATCTATATATGGAAGACTGGGGAGAACAGTTAGTTAATACAATTAAATCAATAGTAGTAGAATATGATTTGAATAAAGACGAATTTAAAATTCTTTCGGGAATACCAGAAAATGTATGTCCAGCCAAACCTACTTATAGCCCAGATGGTACTTACTTGGTTGGTATTGCATACAAGACTGATCCTCGAAAACTAGGCCTAATTTATTGCACAAATCGTTTGAGTACAGTGTTCAAATTGGATTTTGAGGGAAACTACAGTAAGTTTATAGTATTATCAGTATGCAGTAAAACCTATTTAATGCGACCTTCCGACTTTACATTAAAATCAAATGCGATTATTTCGTAACATACTTAAATCTTACAGGTGTATTGAAAATATATTTATTTTAGCTGAAATTAATCTTAAAAATAAATCAGTAAAGAGTCCTATATTCACCAGTGATGGTAAGACATTAATTTGGCTCCAACGGAATGCCGGAGGTCCACATGCTGCTTGCATGTCTTTGGTAAAAACAGCTGCACCTTTAACTGAAACAGTAAGTTTGAGGTACAAACAAGAAAAGTTTACAAAAAAAAAAAAATTCGCCCAGGTTGGTGAACAAGAAATTTAGGAAATTTTAATTTCAGTCTGAAGTAGAAGTGGTCATTGATATCGTCCAAACACAAGTGCTAACGACGAACAATAAACCATTTTACGGTTTGTACAACTCAGGGTTCCCCAAAAAATGTTGGACCAACGATGGAAGACTGATTTTATCCACCAATCAAAAGAATAACATACAATCTTACATAGTTGATATAGGTAAAAATGGTGTTTGCATTTATATCATAGGTTGTATTTTTACTGATTTATTTAGAAAGGAAAACGATCACTCTACTTGAGGATTCCGCCGATAGTTTTATAGTATTGGGAGTATATAATGATATCATTGTTGGAAATCATAGGAATTTCTTAAAACCCGATGTTCTCGTTACGGGTAAATTAGTACAAAGTGTTGAAGTTGGCTCCATCGAATGGAATGAAATTACACCGAGAAATCGAATCACTGATTTAGAGAATCATGTGTACCATTATTTGGATCTTGTTCAAGAAACTGATGCTGTCAGTAAGTGCAATAAATTATGTATCAATTTATTTATGATTCATTCAAATAGATGCTAAATATAGCATGCATGCTTGATTGTCGACAATGAGATTGAAATGTTATCCCAATAAGTGTAAATAATAAGTCCTTCTGAGTTTGTAAGAATGATAATAATACTTTGCCGGCCGTCAGTAACTAGGGCTGCGGCTGGTTCCCAGGTTCTGCTTCCAGAGTAAGGTTTTTACATGGTTTTCACTTACTTCCTGGCGAATACTGGGAGATAACTGAAGCAGTTTAGGGAAGTATAAGAGGCGACACCTCTGTTGAAGCCTTTGATTTTAAATAAATATCAATAAATAAATATGTGCTAAGTAAGGTTAGATACATCATACACGCATATGTCAAGTAATAAATGTAGAACTGGCTCATTCGGCTGTTCCATTTACACTTGAAAAAGCGGAAAGTAAGGTGAGTATTGGATACTCACTTCACTTATTTTTTCCTTGCTTCTTATGCAAATGGAAAGCAGCTATTATATGAGATCTCACACATCTGGAAAGCAACATGTGTCTCCATCTCTAATAGCGTCAATGTATAATTCGTCAATATAATATCCTATTTCTATTGGAAGTACTAAATTCATAGTTAGAAAACTTAGATCTAATAAACAGTTTTATTAAATAATCTTTAGAAAAGTTGCTGAATGAATGAACGCTGAAATTGAGTTTTTTTTATGGTTCTTATAAGAAGTGTCCAACTTTGGGTAATGTAATTAAATTGCGAATGTTTACACAAAAACTACGTTCTAAATAATCTAAACTGTAGGTACCTATACATAACTGTAAAAACTTTCACAGCCTATTTCACGTTTTTCCAAATAGATTGCTTCATGTTCCTACATGAAGCAATCTATTATCTGCAGCAATCTGTTATTTCCTAATAACTTACAGAAATTACCTAAATGGTGAAATGGAAATAAAACGGCCAAAGTTGAACAATTTTAATGTTCTTTGTTGCACAGAGAAAGACAGGGGATGTATCGAAACATAAAAAGAATTAATAAATAGACAGATCGAAATTTTGTCAAGTTTAGCCGTTCTATTTCTATTTCTCCATTTCAATTAGAGCGCCAACTTTAATTAAGAAATTAGCTAAATTACTTAGTAACGTGTCTAATGCGAGAAATATCAAATAAAACACGATCTTTTCTTTGCGTTTGGTTTGTGACGCCTTCTATCTAGGTTATGTTTGTGGTTATGTGCCTACTTTCACACGTTATTAATCCTTTAATTTGAAATGTTTTGCATCTCACGTTCAAATTGGAGTTTCGTTTTCTAGTGTTGCATCTTATACTTTTCCTAATCTTTGACTGAAATCGCTCCATGGGCGCAAACATAGCTCACCGATTTTTATACCTTTGTTATTATTGTTAGTGATCATAGGTACTTCTTTATACTGTTGTAGCAGTAATATCAACCGTATATCATCTGGATTAATCAAATTAATGATATGAAAGTTGCTAAGTTCACTAAACGGTAAAGCATACGCTAAGTGCATCTAAATACCTGGTATTCAAATAGCTTTACGCGCATGCATATGAAGTTGCTATTTAACGTTTATCGTTACCGTGTGTGATTCTGTTGCTAAAACTATATTATAGTAACGATAATTTCATTTGCTTAAGTAACCAGGCGCCTGCTCATATGAAAAATGCATATAATTCATATTTGAGGAGACTGCTCTGCCAAATATTGACATTTATTTTTTGCTTCAAGGGATATATTCTCACGGAAAGCTGTTATCTACAAAGCCATAGCTCATTTTAATTCTTAGCCGCCTATTTTAATATTAATAAAAGTTACTTATATGTTCATCATAAATTATAATGACTTGTCCTTTTTGTTTCAAAAATTTAACAAAGTATCTTACACAACGCACACTCAGATAATGATGTCGAAATAGTACCTGAAAACTTTAACAGAATACAGTGCATAAATACAATTCCATCGATTTAATGGGGGATTTTAATGGTTACCTACTAGTGTCGCAATTTAACTTGCTGATAACATCTGCAATGCAACTTCGAATTCAAATATTATTATATTGAATACAAATTTACTATTATAATAGTCTTTGTGAACGGGCCAACGGAGTAAAACAAAACTAAAACACAAATATGGGCCCAATAGATTAATATTCGTTTTGTAATGGATTTAAGATTTTTTGCGTTAAAGCGAAGCTGCACACAGAATTATTATGTTAGCACTGTTGAGTTATTTGCGGTGATAAAATATTTTTACTTTTAATAGACGTTTAAAATGATCTTTGTTCTTTGATATATAAATGTGTGTTTCTTTCCAATTATTTTAATACTTCAATTTTCTCTCAGAAATGCTATAATCTTTGAAAAACATAAAAGGCTCTTGCGTGTTTCCAAAATACTTGTTTTCGCAGGATAGTTGACCAATCATACAAGAAAATTTTCTTATCCTTTAAAATATAACCTAAAACATAGATTGCAGTTTTAAGGTATTTTCCTCAATTTTGTTTATAATAATAATACTAATAATAATTCATGCATTGACATCCCTCAACAGCTTTCGCCAATTACAGGGGGTACCGGCCCAGCCATGAGTTATTATTATGCCTGCGCGTATTATATGTATTATGTTTATATAATATACTAGCATCAGATCATAAGTTTTTGTCAATACTTATGAAATTTTTTCGCTTCACAGTTTGTAGAATTAATATTGAAAATATTTAGAACTGTCAAAGTACACATTTGTAACTAACAAAAAAAAATTAAATAAACGAGAGGATTAGCAGAATTCAAATTTCCCGCATATTTTTTAAGATTTTCTTTTTGTCTTCACTCGCTGCTTTTACGGAATATCATATTGCTTTTGGAAATGAATTTTATAGCTGTACAGGCGAGTGCAATTATAGACTATTTATAGTATTTTAAAATTGGGGTTTATAAATTTATCAATGAATCAATTATAAAATATGATTGATGGATTCATCTATAATTTAACATACATTAATTCCGTAAAATAACTTGGATAGATACAAACCGCAGAATTAATACATCCGATCCGCAGACCATCTAGTTGCATTTACATGACAAGCCGTAGAATTCAAATTTTCCAGGATTATTATCGTGTTATTAGTTACTAATAATGTCTATAAAATCGTATTAAATGTAATACAAAATCGATCGTAGTTTCATACTTTAATGTTTAAGTTGCTAAAAATTATGGTGGGAAATTTAAATTTTGCTAATTGGGATAGTTAGTTTCTTAATTATAGTGATGCGACGAGTCGAGTTCTCGAATACTCAATGCTTGAATGTATTCGTTATGCTCGAATACTAATCGTTACGTACTTGAGTTCTGAGCAATGAGTTTTTAGTTTTGAGTACTCGATTTCAGATTCGACAGCATCATGGAATATGTAGAATCGATTCCAGCCTCGAAATCGTAGACGCGATTTCGATTCGAATTTGTGGATTCGAATTCAAATCTAACCTTAAATCTACCACGTATGTTTGTTTCCCTTATTTTTTAATGTGTGATGCGTGTTAGTACATGAATACCAAGTTAACTTATTCTGTACACATAGTAAATTGAGAAACCTATACATATTACATAATAATTAATTAATTATATTTTAACCACTTAATAATTATTATTGTTAGGTAATAATGCAAATACATAATAGGAGCACTGGATTTTATTTGCGCAGAAGTGGAGCAAAATAAGCATTCAAAATCTGTGCTATGGCCCATGCAAACGGACGAAGGAAACATTTCTTATCTTTTTAAAATAAATCTTTTATAAGTCTGTCCTTTTTATGAATGCTTTTGCAATACATATAAATATTTTAAATTGGATATATTTACCTAGGTACACTTCTCGCAGGAAAAATCGAGACATCAACAATTGAGAACTTTAAATTTTTTTTGGTGTAAATAAAGCTTTCAGGAAACATTTACATTTCAACAGGATGAATTGATTCAATGTTTAAACAGAAAAATAAATACAGAGAAAAATGCTTTATACATAGAATACATTGTAGTAGACGGCGCGGCGTGTTCTTGATGATAAGAAAATACATGCAATAAAATAATAATGTCTTTATTTCCCATATGGACCGGAACACTTAAGAAATTTGATGTCTTGGATTCTTTTTATATTTTAAATTTGAAGTCTTTGCCTAAAATTAGAAGACACCTATTTTTCCTAAAGCTCTACAATATCTATTTACAAAGATATTTGCGAACAAAATTTGCAAAATCAATAAAATAATCGCAGAAGTGATATTGTTTGGTTATGCATAAATTAAAAGATTAAAACAAAATGCATATAAATCATGGTGTATTCTAAAGTTCAAACTATACATTTTCATTTAATAATGCCTAAATTAGATTGTACTTCATTATGACCCCCTTTTTCTCTTGTTTAATAAAATAATGTCTTTTTTCTTTATGTTGACTGCGAAATTAAATTTTTGAAAAACGATCATAATATCCTTTAAACTATATTCTACAAGAATAGAAGCATTTGAAAATGGAGAACCTACACTATATGTATGGTACTGTACGAATATATTTTTTTTATAGAATACCCGTAGGTTCTCCACTTGAGTATTAGAATCGAGTTTACATACTCGAGTATGGACTCGATTCTTTTGCCATCCGAGTACGAGTTACTTAATTTACAAAATCACGGACTCGTCGCATCACCAGTTAATTTCCTACATCTCTGTAACACTCAAGTGGTATGAATATCAAATAGTTCGCTTCCTAAAAATATATTCAGTCACCACACGAAGATTGGCATATAATGAGCAGTTTTTATTTCCGTCTATGAGAACCTGTGGAATTTAACTTTGTTAGCTATTTTTTTTTTGTCGCTAGAGAACTTCTCTGCCATATATGTGGGACCTGAAACTGGAGCCGAAGCCAGTATTCACTCATTATTTGGCCCATGGTGGACCCACAGTGCATTTTGCAAATAACTTATCATTGGAGGCGTCATTGTTTTCTAAAGTTAGGTGAGAAACTATCATTTAAATTTTTAGTATAGACGGCACGCAACTATTTATGTAGATCTTTTCAAATTTAACAAATAATTGTTGTCACGTTTTAATTTGTCTTAGAAAAAAAGTGCTTATACAGTATATCCTCTGGTGAACTGAACAAGAAGGGTAAAAAAATATTTGGTACTCAATGCACAAATGTCATTCTTTATAAAAAAAAATTGTTTGTCTCAAAACGCCCAATTCTAAAATAAAAATCTAAATATTTCTTTTAGCAGCTGAGAAAATTACAAAAACAAAAATTTAAGTTTATTAATTTAATAGAAAAGTTTCTAAGTTTCATGTTTTTGCTTAAATCAGATTATCCTGTTATGTCCCATGATAACCTATTAAGTAAATCAAGTTACGCGTTATTTGTCAATGTCATTACGCATTTATCTTTATTGAGACTTACTTAATAGTAATACTAACTTTAGGACACTGTTATAACTTTGGAATTCAAAAATCTCAATAGAAGTTCCCTAATGTTCACGTATGCGAACATACTTTACAAAATTTGATAAAAAAAAATTGAAATTTACAAAGAATTTCTAAAGAAATAGATATTTGTATCACTAGGCCAGAAAGTACAGTTTTGCGAGTATGAGTACGGTTTGTGGGCCGAGGCCCACAAGTACGGATACTTGCAAAAGAGTTTCTGGCCGTGTGATACACAATGTTTAAATTGAAAATAGAAAAGTAATTTTGACATTAGGGAGTTGACAGTAAAGTTGCACTCATGTTACATATCTTAGTGTTTTGACGTTTCGAGAATCTTTTTCTGTAATTTTCTTTCTAGTTTAATATCTATTTATCAATAATAAGTGCAATGAAGACACCAGTTCATCTTAAAATGGTTGAACAGTAGCTTAAAGACAGCTTATTACACGTCTGTCATGTGGAATCTAGTGTGGCCAACCTTTAGTGACATTTTTGCCTGCCTAAAACTACCGTTTTCCTGCCGCTTTGAAATACTGCAAAATGAGTATTTCTGGACGGTGGTGCAAAAACAAAATTAAACCTTAATATACACCGATTTTCGTATATGAATTGAGGAATGCTAATGAGGCTTTGCGTTTAGACTTTTGCTTATGGATGGGAGAAAATCAGTTTGTAAATCGAAATTTCCGCAGAAACATTGTTTTTTCGGATAAATCGATATTTACAACCAATAGGAAAGTTACAAAACTGTAGATTTTGGTCGAGAGCAAATTTTAATTTCAAAATTGCAACTAGAAGTCAGTATTACAAAAAGGTTTAATGTGTGGTTATGTATAAAAAATAAGGAAGCGATAAATTCTGTCACAGAAGATATTACCCACAATGTTTATAAAGAATTTGTATATAGAACTGACAAGTGTGTAGAGGTTGGAGAATACCACGTTGAGTAAAATATTTTTTCTTCATCTCAAGTGTTTCTGTAATTTTCTCAGTTGCTAAAAAAAATATTTAGGTTTTTCTTTCAGAATTGATGATTTTGAGACGAGCAACATTTTTTATAAAGAATTTTTCCGTTAAATTAAAAAAAAATCCCTCTTGTTCAGTCCATCCGGGGACACACTGTATATGTTTTAGGTTTACTCTATTAGGAATTGTTTCTTTAATAAGTATTACAAACCCCTTTCATGTGTTACTTTTCTAAAATCTAAAAACATTGGCAAACATAATCTGATCAATTAAATTTACTTTCTACCAAGCCATGATGTTATTTACTGATATACATTCAGTATTACATCACGGCTTGCTAGAAGATAAATTTAATTGGTCATATTGTATTAGTCTGCAAAAATAGTAATTATAATCTATTACTGTAGGATATGCAGTATTGCTGGTAAATTACCGAGGATCTGTTGGTGCTGGTCAAGCGTCAGTCGACTTTTTACCAGGTCGTGTCGGAATTAGTGATGTGTCCGATTGCATTTTGGCTACAGAAACGGCTTTATCAAAATACCCCTGGCTGAATAGAAACGTAATAGCTCTGGTCGGTGGTTCACACGGCGGATTCTTAGTTACCCATTTAAGTGGACAAAAGCCAGATATGTTCAAAGTAGTCGTTGCGAGAAATCCAGTAATAGATATTGCTTCCATGAGTATAATCAGCGACATTCCAGATTGGTATATATAATACTCTAAATAACAACATACTATATTGTTATACAATACATAATATTACTAACAAATACTCTGTTGCAGGTGTTATGTGGAAGCCGGCGTTGAATACACTCAAATTGGTGAACCAAATGTTGATGTCCTGAAAACTATGCGTTTACAGTCTCCTATACAGCACGCTCATAAAGTTAAGGCACCTACTATGCTACAAGTTGGTTCCAAAGATTTGAGAGTACCGCCGCATCAGTCAAAAGAATATTATACTCGATTGAAGGCCAACGGAGTTATAGTAAAGTATGTTCGTCAGCGTATCCATCATAAAACGAAGATATACTTCACTGCCATTTTGTTTTAGAATGCATATCTACGATGATAATCATCCTTTAGGAGGTGTACTAAATGAAGTCGATAATTTAGTAAACACTGCCCTATTTATCGAGAGAGCATATCAAGGAATAATAAACTTTAATAAGCATTTAGTGTACATACAAAATAATAATAAATAATAATGATTAAATTTGAAGCAGCCTTTGTTTATACTTTCTACCATGCTTTAAATAGGTTTCATACATGGGTATGCGCGTTCTAAAATTTAAAAAAAAAATATGTCTATTTTGCTATCGTGTGGTTCATTTATCGTGACTTCCTCTCCTTTTCCTCCTCCCCCCTCGATTTCTATTTATAGTTACGATCCAAGCGAGTGCTCTCAATGAGCTCACTCCCATCACTAGTCTAAACCTATAGAACGATATACCGGGTGATTCATTTATCGTGCCCTTCCCCCTCCGCTAGTTCCATTATATTCGCCATGGAAGTCGAGTTAGACGCTACTCTTCCTTTCCTAGAAGTCGTAGTGCAGGGGCCGGCAAACTTTTAAGTCGTAAGAGTCAGCCGCAATAAGAATATCGATTTCATGAAATTCAAAGAGCCACAAATTGTTATTTCTACTTTTATATTTTATTTCATATTTGAATCGTATAAGAAAGGGATTATATAAAATACGACGTTACTTATTATTTTGTATTATTTATATTATGACTATGTTACAAAATATGATACTACGCTGGAGAAAACAGACAATGAAACTATATTAAAAAATCAATGCGAATGATGACATTGCATTTCTCTAGAGAGTTTTCGTAAGTCGGGCATATAAGTGGTAGTTTTTAGTTTAAGACTCGAATCTAAATTTTGATTAGTTATTTGGCTTCTTGGCGTGTTCTTTATTAAGTTCATGGATGAAAAAACTTGCTTGCGCGAGTATGTTGACCCAAAGATCGTCAGCATACCAAAAGACATTTTTTCTGCTTGGTCATAGCATTCCGAAAGACATTTCCAGACATCGAAAATTAGTGCCTCAGGCTTGGCCATCTCTTTTAAAGCTATCCACTTATGTGCGCTATCAAAGTATATTTCTGCCTGAATGTGCCTATCTCTATATCTTCAGCCAAAAGAAGCAATTTATTTTCAAAACAAACTACTTCTTCCAGTAATGAAAATGCAGTGTTTCCCTTCCTTGAAGCTTTAGATTTAGTTCGTTAAATTACATTATAACGTCAGTCATAAAATATAACTTTTGTAGCCGTTGATCTTCTTTCAATTCAGGATGATCAATGACTTTATTATTTAGGAACACAATAATTTTATGCAAACATAGGAAAAACGCTTTAAAACACTGTCTCGTGAAAGCCATCGTACGTTATTGTGCATAATTAAGTCCGAGTAATGGTTACTCATGTCATCTAATAATTCTTCAAATTGGAGATGATTGAGGGCCTTAGCTAGAATACTATTGCTAATTTTAACAACCAAGTTTATAACGTCAACTATTTCTTTTGGAAAGAATTGTGCACAAAACGCTTCCTGGTGAATTATGCAATGAAAAGAAAGAATTTCATGGTCAATTTTACTTTTTAAAATTGAAATGAATCCATTGTTTATCCCAGTCATGCTTTTTGCTTCATCAGTTGCAATGGAAACAATATTATTCACATTAACGTCTAGTAGCAGCGATCCTAATAATTCTTCCTTAAGGCCTTGAAGTAAGACAAATTTTACAAATAGTGCCACTTGCGCTGTGTCTTTTAAGTAACAAGACCCACCTACAGCAATTGATATTACCGAAGTCAGTTTGATGTCCTTCAACTGTTGTTGTGTCACATTTAAGGCCACTTTAACAGTTCCATCTTGTACTGCTTTAGCAGATAGTGGAGTATCTTTGATTTGTTTTTGCAATTTCAGTTTTGTTTTTAAAAGCACTAAACAGATCCTCAGACGATTTTATAAAACACTGCTTAATATAATCACCGTCTGTGAATGATTTTCCTTGTTTAGTTATTTCAATCGAAATTTTGGAGCTAGTCATATCTACGCTGTTAGTGGATGATTAATTGTGTCCGATTATGTAACAAGGAACTTGACATATCTAACGCCGTGTAGAGCAGAAGAACAAGTTGAAAACGTGGGACAACAGAATAATTCTGCCTTTAGCTTTTCTCGGAAGGTATATTTATAACACTGAAAAGCCGGGCTGGCTCAAATAGGCTATGTTCGACTGATTCGTGGGTAGTCTTTCATTGTAGTATGGGTATTATAAACAAACAAAGAAACAAGTTGGCGTGGTATAATTGAATGCAGCGGCAAGACAACCGGAAATGTACGTACCGGTTTGGGAATTGGTATAATAATTTAGGTACAAGAGCAATATAAGCATTACATTTCTGGGAAGTCCCGGATGTCGGCATATTTGAAGTAACCTGTTTCTAAAATGAATACAGAGGGTTTTCAAATGATTGAATGAAATTACAAATTGCGCTTAACAAAGAATGTAAACTGGAAATTATACAACTGGTGCACTACACGTAGAAAAATAAGATTGTATACTGAAATTGTAATAAACATTCTTAAATACTAAAGGTAATATAAAATCAATACGAGTGGTCCGTCCGGAGAGGAACTCTTAAAATCTAACGTACACTAGCGTTCATAAGTAATAGCACTGCACTATACTTTGGCGTTGTATTAGGTAATGTTATAATACCCCTTATATCCGAATCTAGGATTCGGATTATCCAGGGAGCTATCCCATATCACAGATACTCTAATCAAGAATAACCATTATTGGTACCAGATCGAACATACCATAAACCGGCAGCTCCATCATAGATCCAACATAAAATTCCTACCTACTCCACATCAATCAACTGCTTATCTCCCCTATATCCAAGGTGTTACCGACCATATAGGAAACATCCTGTCCAACCACATCATAACTATCTTTAAACCTAAATCCAATACCTTTATGTTGAAGTAACTAAAGATAATTGTGGCAAATTGAAATTTAGTTACCAAGATGTCCCAAGTTTGGATTTTTTTTTGGAAGAATATGAACACGTATACAATTTTTTTTATGAATAAACCTACCAATTACACAACAGCGACGCATTTGTTCTCTCAAAATTTCAAACAACAATATTAATTACCTGACTCACAACACTCATCTGCTATCTACAAAAATGCTAACAAGTTTGTCATCCCTCAAAATAGAACCTCGCAAAATGTACCAGGTAAGAATATGCTACCCCAAGAAAGCGGGCTTGGTTGCATTTTTTTTTTGAAACTTTTATTAATCTTGTAACAATAATCTCTATATGTTTTCCGATATTTTTTTATATCAAACAATTCTTTTTATATTCCTAGTTAAGAGGCTTTGGTAGCGAATGGATTGGTTCCATTCTATGTATAAGGATAAAAATAGTTAAAGAGGTTGCCTAGGTTCTGCATTTGATATGATTTTGATGTAATATATATAAGAACACATTAATAATTTACACAAATACCGTGCAGTATTTATTGCTTTGAAGGAATGAAAATAAATTTTATATGCTATATATTATATATTTGTAATAAATAAAGAATAAAATTTATGAGTTTTAGTATTTGTAAATAAATATGCATGCAACTAAAAAAATAACTCAATGGTGGAATATATAAGAACGGTAAATCATATTTGTCTTAAAATTTAATCTTAGTCAATTGCCACTAATTTTTCCGCTAAAAATGTAGCATGCAATATCCTACCTGAAGAAAGTAAACAAAGCGAAATTTCCAAAGCTAATAAACCAATACAAGCAACATCTCGAAAAACTAGTGTTAGTTTACCCAACTCTTCAATTTTAAACTATTATTGCCTATGTGAATAACTTTAAACTTTAGCGCCTTTACCTTGTTTACGTCATTAGTTTAAGAAAGGTTCACTAGGCGGCGACCGTACAGTTTTCAGGGGGTAGGAAAAAATGAGCACCAAAAGAAAATAGTGGGGCGAGCGTACAACAATCCATTTTACCGAGCTGCGCGCTTAATATTAAATAAATAACAGTGCCAGTATTTATTGAGACGTTCGCGTGGAAGTGTTCTTTAATCTTTTGCCAGTGCATCGTTCCCGTTGTATTGTGCCGTAATTAATTTAAAATTTATTTAAAAAACTTGTGTTATTGTGCATCGTTTCGAAGGGAAATTTTAGCAGAATACACGCAAAATGGTGTCTGGAGGGATGACATGTATTAAATATCTGTTATTTTGCTTCAATCTATTGTTTGCCGTAAGAAATTCGTCTTGTGCAATATCGGTTTAAATAATTTTGATACGCATTTCAGGTGGTCCGGGATTGCGATCCTGACGGTGGCGCTATATACACACCGCTTACTCATTAACTCGCAATTCGTTGATCCGACGTTTGAATCGGCGCCTATCTTTTTTATAATTGTCGGGGTTATCGTGTTCGTGGTCGCCTTCTTCGGCTGTTGCGGTGCCGTCAGGGAGAACCATTGTATGGTGATCACCGTAAGTTCAATCGGTTGTGTTTGTATTATTAATTTTTTCCCATATTTCTTTTCGCATACCGACGTACACAGTTCTCCGTCTTGATCTTACTCATCTTCGGGCTGGAGGTGATCGTCGGGATAGCCGGCTATTTTAAAAGGAATGAGGTGAAATCGATATTGGAGAGTCGTTTCAACGAATCCATGTACGCTTACACTCAAAACCAAACCGACGTGCAGAGATCTTGGAATATTTTGCAACATGAGGTAAGTTTTCTTCTTTGTATTTACACCGTTTTACTAAATTTTCGATAACATGATAACACATCGATGTAGTTGCATTCGCATAGTTTGTAACATTCGGATTTCGTTGCCAAGAGCGATAAAATTTGTTTTGTTTAGCAACAATGCAAAAGCGATTAAAGTTTTTATTAAAAGTGCTACCTATATTGGTGGAATGTTCGTGCGATTTTAATCAATACTTCGCAACAGGTTTTCTTTAGTACGGATGACTATAATTAAGGTCATACCAATTTAATTTTTTGCTAATACGAAGTTTCATTATTAATAACTGCCACCTGTTTGACAGGAAATTTAAAATATAGAGTTCCAAGTTATTTCTAAATTTTTTTCCCAATGAATTTTTTTTTTGTTTCACTAATATTTAAAATTTGTGGCAAAGGTTTTTGTGGTTGTATCCTGACATATTTTGTCGGTGGATAAAATAAATTTGCTTCAAGTGCCTATTACCGATCGAGTTAATAATACTAATACATAGGTATTCGTGTCGAAAAACAAACTGAATGCACTATGTAAACAAACAAACCAGGCATATTGCACTTCTAATCTGAGTAAATATCTATTTCGTGTTTCACTGCGTCGAAGCCTTTATCAAAATACCGTCCCAAGTGTAGAACACGCAAGTTGGCCGTTTTCCTCTACTAGTAGATAGAAAATATGTTCCACGTTTTAAATTATTTGGTATTAGCTTCAAATGTTTTTACGAAACGTATCCTACCAATGCAATTGTGTGCTCGAGTGTTCCGTGTTGAATTGCTATATCGGTAATGGATATGTTTAGAATATGGAGATTTGGTGTATCTATCGGTATTTTTTAATTCACAAAATTTTTAAAATAGATTCTTAGGAAGTGTATTTCTGCTCTCCTATATTTCCTATAAAAATAATATGATCAAGGGGAAAAAAAACGATCATCGAGCTCCAGTGTGTGTTTAAAAAAATATGTTTCTTATGTGTAGCAATATAAATATGATGCTTCACCGTTAATAGTACATTCCTAACCATCCCAACTAGATACATGCCCTGCCGTAGAGTATTTATTCCGACATTGTACGCCACCTTTAGGCCCGGTTTATTCACCGCCAATTAAAGTGCCAAGTACGTACTTGACAATTAAATTTACTTGTCACTAGTAAAATATTTGTGTCTTTTCACGATACTTTAAATGATAAGTACCTACTTGACGGAAGTCAACATTTTTATGTCAGTAGTATTGTTTCTGGTAAGACAGTAAGAGAGACGAAAAATCAATTTATACACCTGAAAAAGAGATAGTATGCAAATATATGTAAAGCACATGTTTACGGTGTTTAATTTGACGTTTATTAACGTCAAAGTCATTTTTGACATTTTTATTTAGGAATTCGCGAGTTTATTGTTAATTTAGTTTGAATAGTATTGTTTAAGGTAAGTCTGAATTGTATTCATACAGGAAGTTACATATATTCACTGCAGGATCTATAATTTGATTTCATTATGAAGCGAACTGCTGCTAAACGTGACAGATCGTCAAATTTTACCTTTGAGGAGACAAATCGATTGGTTGAAACTATACTAAAGCATGCTTCAGTAACTGAAAATAAAAAAACTGATGCATGCACATGCCAAGAGAAAGAGTTAGCTTGGAGAAAGGTTACCACAGAATGTGCTTTCGGACTCATTCCAAGAATACAGAAGGCTCTTAAAATAATTGTTGCCCAACACGAATATTACCTAAATCTACATTTTCTCCAACATCAAACATAATGTCATTATTTTCACACGCAATATTGTGTAATATGGCTGTTGCTATAATGATATCCTGATTTAAAAGGACACAACATCTCATTCCTACTGAAAGAATGGAAAACCGTTGCATCCTTTCCAAATTTTGAACGTCCTTTCTACTACATTTCTAGTTCGTATTTGGGCTTCATTTTACGAAGTCTCCGCAGCAGTAACTGGATTATTTAGAGGTGTTATGATATATTCTCTAATAAGATAACCGCTATCACGCAAAAGTAGTCCATTTCCCATTTCTCCAGCTTCAAAACGCATCCTAACAAGTGAATTAAAAAAAATGTTTTTATCATGTGCCGATCCAAGCCAACAAGAAACGATATCAATAATTTTATTAGAAGCATTACAGACCACTTGCACATTAATAGAAAATTAATAAAAAAATACCGTTTTCTATTTCTGTACATTTCTGCATTTGCACCACCTGAAAACAAGTTGTAACTATGTATACATAACTCTATAATTTATTTATGCTATACCCGGCGATTGGATTCGCACATGTGTGCCGTCAAGGGCTCCCAAAACTTTTGGAAAACGTGACATTTCAGAAAATTTATTTATTATTTCATTTCTATCACGTGGCGTTTCAGGCAAATGAATAAACGTTGTTTTTAAACACGCTAATGCAACGGTAATTTTTCTTATAATTTTTGCGGCAGTACTCTTGTGCATTCTTCCGAAATCTGCTACTGTGATATAAGTACGTCGATTCCGATTAATATGATTAACAATTCCCATTTCTTCGTTGACAAATAGACCCTCATATTCTTCAAATATCCATCTTTTACTCAGAAAAGCCATCATATATTGTTTTCTAACCTTCAAACACGACTTAACAAATGTCAAACCGTCAAGCAGTGTTCGTATATGGGAGGGAAATTCCCTTTTTAGAGGGAATTTTGAACGTTAGAGGGAAAAAGTTTTGTTTTAGAGGGAATTATTGGATAAAATATTACTATTGCATCGATAAAAATAAATTTAAATTTTTATTATTTTTGTATTTTGTTATTCATTTGCTTTAGTTAAAATGAATCTGTCATTGTATCGGTACATTTATTTTAATTTAGTAAGTAATTTATTAAAAAAAAGTTAATAAGTTTGTATTTGCCGCCAAAAAAAGGGAATTCTAGTGTCAAAACGGGAATTTTTCGTGTCGGTGCCGGGGAATTGCCGATCAAGGTATATACGAACACTGCCGTCAAGTAACATCTTAATCGGTGTTTGAGCTGTCAAGTAAAATATCTGTCCAGTAAGGAAATTTTACTCGACGAGTAGTGCTACTCAAAGGTGAATAAACGTTTAGTTGCGCTAATCTGTCAAGTACACAACTTGGCACTTTACTCAGAGATGAATAAACCGGCCCTTAATCTCACATTATTTTATTCGACATACGTGTTGAGGGACGTTGTAATTGCTAACTTCGCACCGATATCTATTTTTTAAATATTGCTTTGTTTGACCGACACCACACTGTAATAATTTTTGCAAGGAATAGAATGTATTAAATTAGAATTTTTGTTGAAAGCATATCTAAATTGATATATTCTATTCCTTGTAAAAATTGTAACAGTGTGTATGTGAGTCAAACAAAACAATATTTAAAAAATAAACTACAAATCATAAGACTAATAATATAACTGCCTTAAAATATGAGTCATTACACCAAAATTTTAACCAAAGAAAAAAATTATTTCTTATGCACGTAGTACCTTAGAAGTGATCTGGATAAAGAAAAAATATAAAATAAACATTAAAGTAGCATATTTTATAATCACACCCCATTATTTTAACTTCAATTTCCAGCCTCACATAACTTATTTTAAAACGACATCAATATTTTTACTATCACATATACTTATATATGTAAAAAGAAAACGTTTCTAATTGATGAAACACAACAAATGCCAAAACATCCCTAATTAAAAAAACTCAAACAAGATCTTGTGCTTCATTCAAACCATATTTCAAACAAGATATGTAATAAATTATGTAATTTAAGAAGCTTTTCAAGTCAATTACTAGGGTAAAATCCTAATATTTTTTAAACGTCCTTCTCTATGAATCTCCAATGAAAGATTGGTCGATGTCTTTTATTCACACTCTCCTTTGATCTTTCAATTTTTACCACTAAAGACTAAATATCTATTTATTTCTTAAATTTAATGGTTCTAGAAGAAAATTTTAAATGTTTATTTTCTTATCTATTTACAGAATAAATAGATAAGTGGTAAATTGTTGATAAAAATGTTAAGTTTTGGTTAGATTATTCAAATATGCGCATTTCATGATAATACAACACTATCCAATTTCATTTAATTCGATTAAGTTACCTAAACAAGGCAGAAATTTAATCGTTAATTCATGAAGTGATATAATATGACGTTATCGGTTAAACACATCAATTTTTAAATCTTATTACTATCTTGGGTTTAATAATAATGTGTTTGATTATATTAATCTGTTTGGGGTAGCCTCTTGTACAAATTGTTATTTTGAGATAATAGATAACATTTATTCATTTTAATTTAAAATGTTTATTTAACCTAACAATTTCTGCTTTTTATTTTAATGATTTTTTTTTGGTAGAATTATGTAATTATGAAGTAGTTCTTTTTTTTTGCCCCAAACATATACTTATTACCCTAACAATATTGAATGTTTAAATTAAAATTACCTTGATTATTAAAACAATGCTAGAAATATTGTCAAATCTACAAAATTATTTTAACGTTTACAT
Source organism: Protaetia brevitarsis (assembly GCA_004143645.1). NCBI lineage: Eukaryota > Metazoa > Arthropoda > Insecta > Coleoptera > Scarabaeidae > Protaetia > Protaetia brevitarsis. Next base: position 124,444 of record RXPK01001437.1, read on the forward strand.
TTTGTAACCTTAAACATTTTTGTTTGACTGTATTTAACCAACTTTTTCTGTCGGATCTTTAAGTAGTTTTTTGTTAATTTAACACATCCTTTTCTCCTAGTGAAGATAAAAGTTTACAAAAATAGAAAAATATTTTATATTTTGCATTTAAGTCGCAAATATTTTATTATTTATTAAAAATAATGCAAAAAAAATATGTTTTTTTCCAAGTCTCTGCTAAACAAAGATGCATTCATTAAAACAATTCGCTGTTTTAAGAACACTGATAAGAATTCATCACTGTTTACCTGTGAATAGGTTTACCAAACATAAAGGTACATACCCTGTAGTTTATGATTACGATAATACGAGACTTTAAGTAATAAAGCTATCAAAGTTAAACAAACGTAAGGAAATACATAAAATGTATATAAATATGCTTAACAACAAACGATTCAATACAAGATTGTTTACCCAGATCTACCAAATACCGTCATAAATATCCATAAACCCCTTTGTACACACATGGATTTTCGTCGGCCGGAATAGATCCGCAAAATCATTCGCTGCTTGCACACGTCACGGTTTTCGCCGGTTAAGAATAATACTAAATGAGTGCAATTTATTTATACATAATACCACGTTTACCGGGTGCTTAAAATGACGTTTCCTTGCATCAAGCCCGGACTAAACAATTCTTGGCTCAAAATTTTACTTTTTTTTATTCTTTAATGATGAAATCCGGTTTCGGTGGGTTTGTGCTTTATATGTCGTGTACTTCACACCCAAGCAAAATTTACTTTTTTTTTTGATACACCCTGTATATACGAAGTGTAACTTATATATAATTATATATTATATTCTAAGTATCCAATGAACGTTATATGTGAAGGTTAGATAATAATAATACCTCAGCACTACAGGCCTTGAAGGCCCTTGGCTAGGGTGCCGGAACACACCGAGCCACTGAGAAGCGTTGTCCGGATGGTGACCCAACCAACAACCGGTACCGCATATTGTTGCTTGACTTTCAAGATTGGCAATGATGCACCCTCCCTTCTCAGCCGTACTGCCGGCGTGAAGGTTAGATACGAGTAATAAAACTCGTTCTACCGTTCATCTAATATTTATTACTTGATAACTAGTTTCGGCTTTTGAAAAAGCCATCTTCAGATTACTGGAATGCAAATGATTAATTGATTAGGGAAAAGTAATTGTGTTAAATTTTTTTTTATAAAATAAAGAACTGAAGAAATTAATTAAAAACTAGCAGATGTAAAAAATAAAAAAAAAAAAAGGTAAAATTGTCGATTATCAGATCGAACCTTTATATATAATTATTATTATAATCCAATGAATCGAGAATAGTTTAAATGTTATAATTATGCCTATTAATTCAAGCGAGTCGCGTAGTCCCGCAAAGTCTACCGGGACAACACTGCTTGAACCGATTCATATCAAGCAGTCGGGAAATACGGGTACCCGAATCTCCCGGTAAAGTTTAGCTCATCTACCTAATCGGAAAAAATTAAGACTTTTTTCTTATCTTTGAACTCGTACATTAACAGTTTTTATATTTTTAGCGTTACGCAACCGTTATATGCATAAGTGAAACCGCTGCGGGATCCGAGACTTTTTATATACTGTAGTCGACAAAATTTCATTTTAGCATAGGAATCTTATACTATGCATAAAATGACCTTGCAATACGCGCCGATGCCAATGTTGAAACGATATTTATTTAAAAAAACTGAGATGAGGCTAATTGAAGTTGACTGCGTTTACACTTTAGTGTCGAACACCCAGTCTATTAAAAGCGATTTAAAAGCACATCTGAAAATGTAAGCAGTTCTGTACTAGGCCATTTCAAAATTTGGTTCATTTATTCTAAGTAGTAACCAAATTACAACAAATTTTTCAAACACAATAAGTGACATAATTTCATAAACTCAAAGATACCTCAAAGATAATAGGGCAATTACCGAGTTTATAAAAATGCAATAATATTCGGGGTATTGTATTCAAGGAAACAAAATTGAAGTTTTTACCGAGGTTACGAAACACCCTGTAACAAATGCCAATAATTTCATGTTTTAGACAAATCACGATCCTCAACAACTTATACAAACTTTGTACCTGCCCCTGCTTATGAGTCATAGAGGAATTTCCTACTAGTTAAACCCCCGATAACCGAAATCTGATCAGGTAGTATGGTAGCTGAAAATTTCGGGTACCCGAGCATCAAAAACCAGGTTTCAAGCAATAACCTGATAGTATAAATACTTTGACGAAATATCAGTTAATAGATATTTTGAGCGAATGCGTTTGTACGTTTTATTACGATTTTATTTTAAAACCGTCAACGAGAATCACGTATGCCGCCACCCCGAAATATCAATTCGTTTTGGCGGCATTTTTTACTATTTAAAAAAACAAAAATTCCTTTTGTAATTTTTTAAAATAAATGAAATATTCCTCCAAATTTTGTATCATTTACGTAAAATAAGGTAGAACGTTAAAAATAACGTGTTACATCCACACGTCATCATAACGGTTGCAATGAATTTTCGTACCTCTGCTGTATCACTGCATAACCAAGGAACATGCAACAAGAACGGTCAGCTATCTTTTTTAGTGGCGGTAGCCAATAGCAGTGAATAAGCAGACTGAAGGTCACGATTTTCTACCCTCTAAAGGTGCCGCGAGATAGGAAACTTTAACACGCCATTAGAAGTACCCGCATAATAATGATCAGTAATTTTTATAGCAGATATCCACATTTTCGATTAGTGTGGAATAAAAGCGTACGATTTCCAGATCTCGAAATTTTAGAGACGCTGTCATTTCATTATTTCAGTAGCATAATGTCTAATATTAAGGAAATAAGATATTGAAATAATGGTCCATTTTCTCACAAATTATTTTTAATTGGTTTAATTAAAAAGAATTTTTGTAAAAGTGGACTATTATTTCAATCCCTTATTTCCTTATTAATTTACTCACATAGAATCAGAAATGGATTAAATATGCAATGTTAGTTTATAGCTAGTCAACACGAGTTGAGGTTACTGTAATACTACTCATTTTACGTTTGAATTTTCCACCATGACAGAATAGATAATACTTAGTGGTGGGCACTATCGATATTTTTAACTATCGATAGTTGAATATCGATAACTATGGATAGTTGATTGTCGATAACTATCGATAGTGCCCACATTCTGCGGACATGCTATTTCAGTAGTGAAATACATGTCCTCAGCATTACATTGTATTTTGTTTCTTGCTATTTATTATTTGTGTTTTTTTTTTTATTGCATGCTAATGATAATTATCTTAACACTAGTATTTCGTTTCATGGTTTTATCAATACTAGCTATTATAGGTATTACAAACGAAAGAATTAGTTTCATTCAGTGCATGACTAATAATCCAAACGTTTTTAATTAGCACAAACCTTTAGCTTATTTATACAAAAAAATAATAACACATTAAGACGGACTATGCTTGTAGTATTGGTATTGAATTTGGGCATTCTTCTGCGTTGTAAACTAAATATAAATATATTCGTGGTGGGCACGACGACTATCAACTATCGATACTCGAATATCCATAATTATCGATAGTCAAAACTACCGATAGTTATCGATAGTCGCTATCGATACTGCCCACCACTAGTAATACTAGTTCCACGCGGTGACAATAGATGGCGCAATACAGATCGTATGATAGGTGTCAAGTTTGCTGTTATCTTGGTGCCGAGTGTCGACGCTTTTCTCCGTTCTTGTTGAAATGTTCTTTGGCATAACTGTTGTATGTGGTTTCTTGCGTTTTCATCCCGACACAATTACAAAAAAAATGCAAAAATTTGTTCAGAAGTACAGTTTTTCACGTACTACAATTTAAAAAAAAAAGTTAATCAAAATCGCAAAATAAATACAAATTGTATGGAAGTGTCTCGCTTTCAATTGGGGCCATACTGTACATTGCAAACAAACGTCATCTACAGAGTCAAATCTCAGTAGACTATATAAGCGTTAAAACTAAAGAAACCCGAAATATTTAAAAGCAATTGTAATGAAACTCTGTAAAAAAAATTAGTAATAAATTAATTGTAAGAGAAAATTTAATGTCAACCCTAGAAAACTCATTGCTTTCCTTAGAAAAATTCTGTGAATATCACATATTAATCACATAAAAATTTTCAAAAAAAAAAAGACGTATCGCAGCAAGAGTTATTAATTGAGTGGTCAGACGTGTCTGCTTACACGGGCCGCACTCGCCTCGCGTTATGCAGAACGTTTAGCCATAGTATATCTTCAAGGCAGTAAAATCATTCCCTCCGATTCGTGTGTCTACTATCTAGTATCAGTGTTACTCGAGCCTTGGTGCGAGATAGTTCAATTCTTCATTAACGTTTTACGCATTGTAAATGTAATATAATGTCGGGCGTAGAAAATCCCAGAAAACGACCATTATTTCATAATGAGATAAGTATATCGGTGAATTCTAAGATTTACATTGTGATGGTGCCAAAATCTATCCATCTATCTATGATCCTTAGCTGGCGACTGGCGGAGGTTTCCCACGCAACCAGCACGCTGCTGTAGGTGCCGCAGGATTTCGGACTTGTTCTATGATCGCTCTTCACGCTTTCCGGTCCATGGCGGTGGTCCTAGCTTGATTGAGGTCGAAACGCCGGTTCTTCAAGTCGTCTTCCACTTGTTTTGTCCACGTTTTCTTTGGCGCGGTGCGTTGAACTTTCCACTGAACGGGTCGCTGTTTCCAGAGAAGTCTTTGTGGTATTCGGTTTGCGCCCATTCTGCAGACGTGGCCAAACCACCTCAATCGTCGTTGCAGGATCACTTCACCGATGGCTGGTTGTTGTTGACAGATTGTCCGAATGGTTTCGTTGGTAATGCGATCGCGCAATGAAATTCCCAGGATCTGTCGCAGACATCGCATTTGGAATACCTCGAGTTTGTCCAAATCCAGTTTAAGCAGGGTCCATGAGGAGGGATCCCTAGAGGAGAATTGGCAAAATCAGCGTTCGAAAGAGGCGAATTTTGGTCTTCATGGAGATGTTAATCTTCTTCCACAGGCACCATTTGAGAGAGACAAACGCCGCGGCTACCTGTCCAATCCTGCTGTGGATTTCTGCTGTAGAAGCCACTTTCTTCTCCTGAACCAGTGACCCAAGGTATTTGAACTCCTGCACTTGTTCGATCTGTACACCGTCGAGGTGAACGGTGGCCTGCGATCCATCCGTTGTCAGCACCTTGGTCTTGTCCACGTTGATTTTCAAGTCGTACGATTGAGCGATGCGAGCAAGATCATAAAGAGTGTCCGTTGCGTCGGCGTCGTTGTCTGTGAAAAAGGCGCTATCGTCGGCGAACATGAGGTCGGTCACTGAGTGATCGATGTCGAACTGTACTCCACGTCTGTCCTCGAATGTTTTTCTCATAATGGCGTCGACTACGATGTTGAAGAGTAGTGGAGAGACCACGTCGCCTTGTCGGACTCCAGTCTGGATAGTAAACTCCTCAGATAGATCGTTCCGGATTCGCACCTGGCTGGTTGAACCGTTGTATGCTGTTCGAAGGAGTGTGACGACTTTTTGGGGCACGTGTTCAATCTCCAATGTTCTCCATAATGCAGGCCAGTGCCCACAGTCGAACGCAGATTTGAAGTCGATGAATACAATAACTGTTCGCCGCCCATACCGGATTCGGTCCTCCATTAATTGTCGAAGAGCAAAAATTTGATCGCAGCATCCTCGCCCTGGTCTGAATCCGGCTTGCTCCTCTCGGCTGGTCTGTTTTCGATGTTTTTGTAGCCTCGACTGAATGTTCTTCATGAAGACTTTGCCAACGATGGGGAGAAGACTGATGCCGCGATAGTTCTTGCATTCCCGATTGTCGTTCTTATGGATGGGCACGATAATGGCTTTCTTCCATGCAATTGGAACTTGTTCTGTACGCCAGATAGTTCGGAGGAGTGAGTGAAGGCGATGTAGCAAGGTATTTCCTCCAGCTTTATTTACATCAATTTCGACGCAGCTAAAACGCATGCGTCTGCAACAAATTTTGTCCACAATTTTGGTTCAATATCATACTCATATTTTTATTTTGCAAAATATAAACAGATTTTCTTTCTACATAATTTGATAAATAATTATATTCAGCACTTTCTACCGAATTATGTATTGCGTCATGCAGGCTTTAAACGTTAAATGCAGATATTATGAAACTTTATACTGACTGGGCACAGACTAAGTGGAACCCACTCTAGTATTAAAATCTATAACCAATACACAGGGATTCAAAATGATTGGTTCAAATCCGCTCCTATAGATCAGTAACAGGGTGTAGTCACCTATTGACCGCCGTGTTTGTAATGAAGGTTTGAATAAGTCAGTGTTGGAACATAAGAAAGTAAACGGATCTGTCATAAATAAGGAAACGTAACCATATTTGAACCGCATTATAAAACGACTATGGATTTGGTGTTTCTGTTTGTAAAAATGAAATGTAATTAATTTAACTTTCACTAAATTATGATTTACAATTCGTACTAACTGGTGTTTAACTAAATTTATTTATTACTTTAAATTATAACATACAATTAGTGTAATTATTAACTGACAAAACTGCATCTCTCAGTTCTTCTATGGTATGCATGCGGTTTCTATAGATCCTATTTTTTAGATAGCCGAACATGAATGTAGTAATGTGTGTAGTAATCTAATGTGGTTAGACGAGCGATCTTGGTGGCCATCTTTGTACTCTAACGAACCTGTCAGCAAAAAACTGTTGAAGATATTGGCAGGTTGTCGAGCAGTATGTGCTGGAGCATTATCGTGCTGAAAATAACCTGCTTCAAGCTACTTTTCTTGTAACTCTGCAATAAACAATTTCAACATCTGTTGGTTACGTTGGACTGTTACAGTTTCTCGAAGAAAATTGGCCCTATTATCCTTGCCTGGACATAGCTAATCAAACTCCAACTTTTACGGGATGCAATTGCGTTTTCTCGAAATTCGTGTGAATTTTTCTGCAGACAGATACATAGTTTTGTAAATTTATATAGTCTGTTAGATTAAAACCAGGCTCCATCCCGAGAAAAATGATTTGTTTAGCAACTCATCGTCCTTAAATTGTTATTAAACCAATGACAATATTGCAATCGCCTATCGTGATCTAATGGTAATAATTCTCTGTACCGTAGAAATTTATAGGGATGAAATGTAACTTTTCTTTTGACAGCTCATTGGGCTGAAGTGAATGATAAGCTATAAAATTTTAAAATGTAATAAACTATTTCACTTAATGTTAATATGATTTTTTTACTTGTTTGTTGAGCTTTACCAAGATAAATTCCTTATTTTCTAACAGTATTAGAAATACTATTGTTGGCGATATTAGATGTAAAATATAAACGATTTTGAAAAAATTATAAGATACATAATCGAAAGATACTACAACACGCACGCCATGTCGCTAAATGTCAAGAAAATTCATTTAATGTATGAAATTTGTATGTAGCTAACTTCGCTCATTAAATTAATAAGTATAGATAAATTTTTCCGGAAAACAGTTTTTTTTCTTACGACAATCATTTTGAATCACATGGTATGCTTTGAGAATTTTCTATTCCATGTTTGAAGAGATACTCTTCTTTTAATTGGTATTGTCGTTTGTTTTTATTGCAGGATGAATGATTGTATTTATTTATTATGTATAGCATCATGCCCTAAGGTAAATCTATAAATAATTTGACGAAAATGTTCATGTATAGTTCAAATGATATTTTGTGTGTCTCTCATGTCTGTTCTTTTAATTACAGCATTCTTATTTATACAAAAACATACAACCTTTTGTTCTATATACTTTTTGAATGTCGATCTCATACTTAATGTTACTAAGTTACTATTGACAGCTAGAAGTTGTTCTAATAAACCCAAAGCCAGCAAATGTTTGAAATCATTATTTATTTTCAAAAATCAACTCTTTTCACACAATTCATATTCTTCACCTTACTTTTATTCCTAATATATCTGCTATTCGTATAACCTGCAAGGGATCGTATGACGTTATTATACATGTTATAACATTCATTTGTCGGATACAGGATACGACTTCAGACTGAAATAACATAAACACGTTAAATTGCTTCTACGTGCATATTTCATTCGTGAACGTTCTGGTGAAGGCGAATAAGGGAGATTATATACATTTAATTGTTCTCTTTATTAGCAAGCACCGCAGTCATTGCACACTTTTACACAGATAAAAATACGGAGTTGAATCTAACATCGTTTTAACTCTTTTTCGGTGTTCCCTCGCGACCATCCGTTCAAGGAGCCTCCATTTCGGAGTTAAATGTTTTGCTACTAAACGGATGGAATACAGAGATAATTTTGCTTTCCATAGAGGAAAAAACATCTTTAACCGAGGCAACCTAATCCATTAAGGACCAATTTGTCTCTCTTATGCAGTTTTACTATTTTGCAATAAATGTAAAAGTTTCCGAAATGGAGTAATTTTAACTCCTACTGGTGTATTAAAATGAATAACGGATGTTGTTTCCCCCATATGTATGCAATACTACTATCGTATCAGATAAATTATCTCCGTTGCTAATGTTAAGTTAACTCCACTTGGAAAAATTACATCCGCAATAAACAAACGGACGGTATTAAATAAATCCACAGTGAATACAATTTTCTCCGCCAGAGAAAAGATTTTGCTCCATATTGGATCAAATTATTTCCGGTACGGAAACATGTTAACTCCGTTTCGGAATGTATTTCATCCTTGACACATGAATTTATTTCCGTTAAGAAGGTACCTGCCACAGGATTCGAGCGGATTATTATCGGAAGAGAAGAGAATATCTCTCTAGTGACAAGGTTTTTAACTCTATTTTTATGTTACCTAGCTCCATAGTAGCTAAGTTTAACATCATATTGAGTTAATTCAATGAGGGCTGTCTATGTGGACAGAAGCACCATTGCTGAGTGCATTTATTCTATTATTTATCATTAAAAATGCATCAAAAATGTCGTCGAACCTCAAGTTCTTGAATTATTTTGGATATATTTCTAATGATTATTATAGGATAGACACACTAATCACGTCCTCTTCTGCGGTCACAGTGCAGCCGTCATTGGAATTGCTTTAATTTATCCATAATATAGTCCCTTCTTCGAGTTTGGTACTGACCGTGGGTTGAAGGCACGACACAGTTGAAACACCACGGATTCAGCTAAGACAAACGTGCTTTTATTCAGGAGCTAACACCTAGAATGTAGTGGAGGTCAATTAAGAATTGGTACCTGTGTAGATTGAAAATTAAATAAGGATGCACAAGTTTCTTACCTGCTTTATCTACATCTGCCTTGGTGATGTTTGCTCCCATAACTCTTACCCATCTTTTACGGTTTTCGTACTTTACTCTGATATATATTTTATAAATTTCAGGTACAGTGCATTCCGACATATCCTTCTCCATTCTCGAACTATTGCAAAGTGACCACGTCCAGACTTGTTGCACATGCGCTGCACTAATATCGCTTTAATAAATGCGCACGTCCTATGCAAACTTGCAATTTTCAAATGGTTAGGGAAACAGTTACGATTTGGAGAACAAATGTTCCCAATCGGAGGTATCCTTTCCCTTTTCGACGTTGAGGTATTAGAAGTAAAAACATCTGTTAAGCAAACAAATTATCACCTCCGTGAAGGAGAAAATATAATGTAATGTTAGGATATTTGTTTACATTTAGGACGTAAATACGGTGGTGTAGATGCGGAGAGAAAACGGAGATTATTTCTTTCCTTGGAAATCGTGTTAGAAAGCGGAGTAAATTCAATCTCTCCGTTTTGGTTGAGATTTTGTACAAAACCGAGGAAATTACTTTCTGTTTTCAGCTACGGCAACTCCTTTTTGGAACAAAATATTTCCAAAACGGAGACTCCGTATTTCACTCCCTCAAATTTTTACCTGTGTAGTGTACCTACATAAAAGTTGTGTTTTTTTTTTATATAATAGGCTACAAGGCTACATGATAACCGGATCCAAAAAAAATGAGTAGAGTCTACTCATTTTTTCAGATTATGTTTTTTATTTGTATCTGTAATGTACTATAGCATTTTACTTGCGAATGCTTGTATGTACCTTGTAGATTACCGGAATTTAAAATGGCTAGAACATACAAAAATCAGTAAAAAAACATATGAAAAAATGTTCGTCGCATCTCACGATCTCTTAAATGAATTAAATTAAGTCCAGCGTGTAGGTATTCGATAATTAGATAAATGCGTAGGTTCCTCGCAGTGATGTTCTCTACGATGTAGGTACATACATACTTACATACATAGTCCCGTCTATTATATTGTGTCGTTTAGCGGTGACAATGCTTTTTAACAGGTCGTATGGAAGATTTGCACTTACATATTATACATAGACATGATGATACTCTACGAGAATGTCATGAAGAGTTAATGAGCGAAGGAAACATTACGTAAATGGATCGTTTAAGCGATTATGAGGCAGTTTTTCTCAATCTCTTATTTTTTCACATTAATAGTAATTACACCACAGCACATTAGTAAAAAAAAAAAACATTGCATCTACTGGAATTAGTTTTTTGCGCCTCCATCATTTTGCAGTACTTAGTGACATTTTTGCCTGCCTAGATCCCACATGACAGACGTGTAATAAATTGTCATTAAGCTACTGTTCAACCATGCTTACAATAAGATGAACTGGTGTCTTCATTGCACTTATTATTGATCAATAGATATTAAACTAGAAAGAAAATTGCAGAAAAAAGATTTATTCTCGGAAACGTCAAAATACTAAGGTATGTAACATGTGTGCCAACTTGTACTGTCAACTCCTTAGTGTCAAAATTTCTTTTCTATTTTCAATTCAAAATTAAGATTTGTCGGCCCAAAAAACATTGTGTATCACACGGCCAGAAACTCTTTTGCGAGTATTCGTACTTATTATATTATGTATTTCTATTTTAAATCACAATGAAAAACAAAACAATATAAAAACTGCTCATGTTACACGCCCCCCTTTTATTTGTTATTTAATAAAGTCTGTAATCTTGAAATCTGCTTGGCATTCTTATGACTCTTCCTTTAGATGATACCTTTTCCCAATTATTGTGAAAATTGGTAGAGCGGTCAATTTCTGTGTTCAGAGGAAGATTATTCACTTGCTCTCCTGGACCAACACTTGCTTGAATCTCTTCGATAGGTGCAGCCGACCCTTTATATGGGATTTCGTTTAAATGAATCCTATTTCTTCTAATTTTACCTCCTTCCTGAGTTCGGACGTGATAACTTTCTGGGATTTTTTCATCTTTTTACAGTATTTTTCCTGGTATCCATTTTCTGATATCTTACTGTAACATGACTGGTTGTCTTTCCAATGCTGATAGAGGTTTCTTACCAATATTGTAGTAGGTGGCTGACTTGGTTTAATTATTTCGTAATATGTCAATATGTTGTTCTGTATTGAAGTGGGGTTTTGGAATATTTCGAGAGCAGCGCAATTGAGTCTAAATTTTCTTCCCATTAGCATTTCAGCTGGCAGTTCAGGAATCTCATGGTGAATTATTGGTTGTTTGGAGTTAGATTTAGAATATTTTAAGCATACTAAACAGGATGATACTAAGTTGGTTAATGTTAGAGATCTTTCGCCTAACAATTTCTCTCTTAGGTGATCATTCAATATACCACAGACAAGTCTGTCTCTTATTAATGAGTCCTTTAACTCGCCAAATCCATAGTCTGCGATTTTTGCTTTAATTCCGTAACGTTTGCTTCTCGCTTTGATTACACGTGAAAAATAGAAATCGAAGATATGTTTCATTTTTATAAGGTTCAAAGTATTCAGTAAGTTTTGTAAGAATAACCTTAACAGTTTGTGCATCACCTTCTTCCTTCAAGGTAAAGGTATTGTACACATCCAATCCATAGTTGCCTAATACATGTAACAAAATTGCTCTCTGTTTTGCTATTGACGCTTTGTCCAAGTCAGCCGCTACCCAATACAGCTCGATTTTCTGTTTCCATTTTCCCCATGCTGATGCCGGATCATTTCCTGGTTTGAAAGACTTCGGTGCCTGCACATTTGTCATGACCTTTTTTCTTTCCACTAACTTATTTTTATTAATTTACGCTGCCACCATGTTATATGATGTATTTCTATTTTAATTCACAATGACAATAACAATTCAATATAAAAACAAAACAATATAAAAACTGCTCATGTTACAATACTCGCAAAACTGTAGTTTCTGGCCTAGTGATACAAATAACTATTTTGCGCCTCCGTCCAGAAATACTTATTTTGCAGTACTTCAAAGCGGCAAGAAAACTAACGTTTTCCTGCTTGTAGGCAGGCAAAAATGTCACTAAAGGTTGGCCATACTAGATTCCACATGACAGATGAGTAATAAATTGTCATTAAGCTACTGTTCAACCATGCTAAGATGAACTGGTGTCTTCATTGCGCTTAATTATTGATAAATAGGTATTAAACTAGAAAGAAAATTACAGAAAAAGATTTGTACTCGAAAACGTCAAAATACTAAGGTAATTAACATGTGTGCCAACTTATACTGTCAACTCCCTAGTGTCAAAATTTCTTTTCTATTTTCAAATCAAAATTAAGATTTGTCGGCCCAAAAAATATTGTGTATCACACGGCCAGAAACTTTTTTGCGAGTATTCGTACTTGTGAGCCTCGGCCCCCGAACCGTACTCATCATACTCGCAAAACTAAAGTTTCTGGCCTAGTGGTGCAAATAACTATTATGTAGATACTTTAGTAAAATTTTAGGATATGAATTTATTTATTTACATATCCTTTGAAACAGTATTGTATTGGATCTCCAACATTTTATAATGTTCAATTCTTCTTTTTTTTTTTCAAATAAACCATCTATATTCATTCACAATGTCATTTTTCTCTAGAATTTTTTTGTTGTCTTTGCTAATACACATTTATTAGCACAAATTTCGTTTCTGGAATGCTTTGATTTCCGAATCTATCCTTTATTGCATTTGTCGTGCTTCTGTGATCCATCTTACAGCTTTCAAGTTTCCATTGCTCCCAAAAAAAGCGTTCGATAATGAATAAATAAGTATGCCGATGTTCCCTTTACAAAAACAGTAAAAGAAAACATTATAATCATGTTACGATCTTACACCTATATCTAGGGCTGTCACATACGGGTCTACTAAGGCGGAACAATCGGTGTTGAAAACTCGGATTTTTTGTGATGTAAAACCAGGAGTTTTTTTTTTTATGAGGACATCAATTTTATAAATACTGAAAATGTAATGAAAGTAAGAACTTTTATTACGTAACTTTGGATTTGGTAATAATTATCAATGGAATTTGTAAAATACATAAATAATATTAGAAACTTGTATTTTAAAATTTAAAAAAATCTTTATAATGAGTAATGGTTATTTTTGCTATCACTTATGATTTTATCATACATATATGTAGTGTAAAGGCGGGGTTTTGGGGTAAAGCTGTGCACAATCTAACTTTCCTTTGATATACAAACTCTTTATTTTTAAACTTAATAAGCACATTAGAAACTTAGGCGATACGCCACTCAAAGTATCAAAAGTAATGTCTCTATATTCCCGCGACGCCACTCGTTCCCTTTCCGGGGAATCCTCGCAGGCTGCCGATCTCGCACGATTGCCCTCCGATCGCCGTCAGTTACGTGTTATGGCAAAACGGTCCTTAACAGTAGCTATATTGCCCAATTGTGCATTAGTTTACTCGAATCGCTGCTGGACTGTAAAAAGTTGTGTTAAATTTATATTATTTTTAATGTAAAAATGCTTGATTATTTGTAATAGATACATTAATATGAAAAGTTACAACATAAATTAATATTTGTATAAAAACAAAGACTAGTATCAAATTATTAGTATTATTGATAATATATTGTATATATAATCATTTATTAATGCATTCCTTGTTACTCTTTTCTTTTACATAACAAATGTATATACTGTTGATGCTTTTTCAAAATATCTACTTGCTTTTGTAATTTTGCGCATTACACTTTCTACATCACAAGTAATATAAATTTAGCAACAATTTGCAGTGCACGGATAAACCAATGGACAATTGCAAATTAAATTTGCATTTAAATTAAAATTGTTGGGACACGTGAGCTGCACATGAATTAAAATTCAATAATAATACATTCAAGATATGAAACATTCATTAAAAAAATTATGGCAATAAAGGAATTTATGAAGAAAATTGATTGGTATTATGTTAACGTAATTTTTATAATATGAAAATTTTATATATTATTGCACCGGGATAGCGATTCTGTTTTTTTATTGAATTTTAATTCATGTGCGATTCACGTGTCGCAACCATTTAAATTTGCATGCAAAAAGTAAATTTAATAATTATTTATATATTATTGATAAAAAAAAAATAAACGCGAGAGCAACCTCAAACTCCAGACTTTGCTTTGGAATTTTATTAAAGTTATTTTTCGTTTTAATGCGAAAAAAAGTTGCTTTCAAAAAAAAAAACAAATAAAATTCGAGTAGGTTTGTTCACTGATACACTAATAATTCATTTCGAAGGGCTTCTTTAAACAAAGGAATTCTTTGTCCATTTTTTGCGTATTTTCAAAAATTGGTATTTGTGAAAAAATAGGTAATTGATGATACACTCTTAAGAGCAACAATACCTTTTTTTGTTCATTACCTGCGGAGAAATCAAAAGGTTATTCCAACATTTTTGTCAATGCAAAAATTAAATCTTATGTAACCATAAAGTGATGATATGAATCCAAATCATTAATAAATATGAAGTTAATTCTACAGTGTAAATCCAGTACATATGTCTATTTCGATATAATTTAGGGACTTATTTAGGACACGTTCTTAAAATGTGTTGATTCATATTAGTTTGTTAACTTATTGTTAGTCATCTCCGCAACTTTCAGAACACAACCAATAACATTCCAGCGTTTTTGGATTTACAGTACGAGTAAAAACTAAGAAATAAACAAAACCAAGGAATTTAAGATGGAAATTCATCTTTAGAATAAGCCTATTAAAGCGAAAATTCAATTTCACCTAATAGCAGGTGATAAAACCATTACAAACGATATTTAAAGGAACACCGACAAGCATCCCAGTGAATCAAATTCAAATTTCCCGCAATTATATTTAGTAACTTCAACTTAAAGGTATTCAAATAACTATTAATCTAATACAAAATCGTTGGTAATTTCATGCTTTAATGTTGAAGTTACTAAAAATAATTGCGAGAAATTTGAATTTGGTTCACTGGGATGTTAAAAATAGAGAGGTGGGTCGACAGGGTTGTAAAATTTGACGTGGGTGTCTCCTAAAGGTCTCCCACTATAGCAGGGAATAATTAATATCGTATATACTTGTGAATTATTCTATTAGTAAATCAGTTACGATACGGTTGTTCAATTGCGGTGTTTGTGAAAATAGTATTTAAAAAATGCCAAAAGGAAGGCCGATATGTGTGGAAAAGAGATCGACTTCATTCATTCATTTATTATGTTAGGGTGGGCACCTAAAGTCTGGGTACTTGAGCTAGGTGCTTATTGTACCATGTCTATGAAGTCTTTTATTTTCACTCGAGCAGTTTAGTGTTCTCTAAGAAATCGACTATTGTCACATTACACGAGGAAGGGCATTCTGCGCGTGTGATAGCAGAAAAATTAAGAGTGACAAAATCTGCAGTCCATTACATTATTCGTCGCTACCGAGACACCGAAACATTCGAAGACCGGAACCGCCTAGATCCGTCACGGACAACAACCCCGCGAAAGATCGACGCCTTAAAGTGTTGAGTAAAGAGAAATCGACGATTGACGGCGCCTGAAATCGCAATATAAATGAATAGGGGATGCGAACGACTGATATCTTTAACAACTAAACGCCGCTTAAGGGAAGCTGGTTCATTCGATCCCGTTGCGGTAGGAAAACCGTTTTCCGCCCTGGGAATCGCCAAAAACGATTATAGTGCCCCGGAACTCATAGAAATTGGACCGCAGAAAATTTCAGAACGTTCTCTGGACTGACGAGTCCAAGTGTTCGGGCAGAAGCGAAGGGTTTTTGTTAAGACGCACGAAGGACGAGCGATTGTTGCGCGAATCTGTTGTTCCTGCAGTAAAACACGGTAGTGGTTCAATTATGGTTTGGGACAGTGCGAGGACCGAAGATCTCGTATAAATTGACAGAATTATGCGCAACTAAGATTATAGACGCATATTGCAATAAAATGCTGTAACGTCAAGATTGCGGTTGATTGAAGAGAACTTTGTGTTTACGCATGATAACGACCCCAAACACACGGCACAGATCTGCAAAGATTATTTCGCGTCTCAAGCAGAGAATAATGTTTTGGAAATCATATCCTGGCCTCCGCCAAAGTCCGGATTTGAACTCAATCGAATTACTGTGAGATGAGCTGGACAGGCGAATAAGGAAAGTCTGCCCAACTTCGAAAGAGCACCTGTGGCGACTTTTCCAAGCCTAATGGAAAATATTTCCCAGGAAACCCTGACAAAATTAACAGAGAGCATGCCACGAGTGGTCCAGGCCGTGATGAAAGCTAAAGTAGGATTCTTCGACAAGAAGAAAGTATAATATTTTAATGAGAATGTTTTGTTTTATTTTTTATTTCTGCTTGTTTGTTTATATTTTTGTTTCTGCGAATACATTTTTATTTTCTTTCGAATTCCTGTCGCTTTTATTTAGTTAGCAGTAACATACTGGTTGTCCTTACTTCAATGGCCGGTAGTGTACATGCATAAATGCCTTGTCTCTTGAGAATTCAAATTAAGGGGGACAGTTTTTCAGTGGAGCTTTTTATTAAAGCAGAAACAAACATCACACGATCAATATACTCTGAGACTCAAAAATATAAACTTTTCGCTTTGTAAAATGCGTACTCTCCAATTAAGCAAATATTTAATATTTTTGTAGACTTAAATACTTAACTGATTTAAAAAATAATGATTTTTGGGTTAAATCAAATATTCGTTTGCTTCTGTATACAAGAATCATTTCTTTAATTTAAATAAAAGCATATTTCTTTGACTGAAGAAATCTTTTTACTTGATATATGTATATTAGTGCTATTGAGTGATAATTTAAATTCGAAAATTCTACGCTTATATAAAGACTGACCTAATTGCAATTTACTTACGTTCATAAATAGCTGGGCATCTTTCCTCATCAATGTTAATCATGCTAAACGTTCAGCCAGTGTCTAAAACCAATATTTATAGTAACCTAATTTAAAGTGCTCATACTTGATGAATGGACTTATTTTTGCGGTCGTGTTAGTAATAGGTAGAAGAGCCACTTGAAATAAAATTTTGTTTCTATATATAGTTAGTCATCTCTGTTATAACTATAATATGCAAATATTTAATGTGTAGCAACTATTGGTAATAGTTTTAGGAAGGCATCTTAATTTTTAAATGATTACGTCATTTTGGTCAGTTGTTGGTCGACATTTACTGTTTATAACCGCCACACAATATGAGTATTTTATGCATTTTGTGTACATAATGGGCTGCCTTTCGCAATTATTTCCTACATATAACATTTATTTTATTTCGATGATGCAAACATGAGTTGGTGGAAGATAGGCATAACAACTTTAACCGCCTTTGTCTCTCTTGAGAATTTCAACTTTATATTTAATTTGTTTAATATAATTTTTTACTTATTTAATAGTTTATAATTTCGCTAAATATTACCTATATAGAATATATCAATATTTAATCATCTATGATAAAAAAATAAACATGAGCAAATAAATTCTTGCCAGCATATCGGTGTGTTTGTCCAACATACAAAATCGTCTTAATTTGTGAACAGTAAGATAAGTACAGCTTAATTAAAAAATAATATAAAATATGGATTCCAAAACGGCAGGAAAATAAAAATAAAGCATCACTGTGACAACCACAAAACCACATTAATTATTAAATAGATAACTCGCGCTTGGTATAACTGGATTTCAAATCTAGGACGTCGCCGATATCCATACACGCAGATCAATATTTATGAGTAATAAATAAAAAAGAATGTGGAAACACCGACGTGTCTCACGTCCGTTAGTAGATATGTTATTTGTGGAAATGGTCATTTTCCCGTATCGGCCGACTGACCGACTTGCAGCCTACACATATGGGGCATTTCACGGTTTTGTTTTGATGTTATACTCTTCGAATTATAACAAAATCGGTAAATATACTGCCATTATTTGTTATTCCTAGCTTTTTATTTGACAAGTATACGTATACAGGTACATGGGTAACCTTCCTTATAAAAAATAAAAATAATGAAGTATGTACTTATTTGAGACGATCAAACAGGGAAAAACCTTTAACCTGACAATACTATCTGTAGTGTAGTCGTGTAGTATAGCTCTAAAAGCTGGTTTACATGAAGCCAGTGAAGAAGCAAGTAAAATTCGTAAGTAATTTGCTGCAAGTTAGAGTCCGTTGCAATAGAGAATGGTACATGACGTCACATGCGCAATGAACTAATATTGGTAGCCGATTCTTCGTTGCTAGACAACACGCAGTGGTAGCCGGCAGCGGGGCGTAATGGACGTCAGGCATCGCACAGGTTTTGGTGATGATATGTACGATTCTCTATTGCAACGGACTTTACTTGCTCTGTATAAACGTCTACAGGCCTTCTATTTCAGACATGGCAAGTACGATGCAAGTTGTCAAGCAAGTTAATAAGACAGTCAAGTGAATTGAACCTGGTTCTATTTACTCGCTTTCCGCCTCTACCAAATTTGCAGCAAGCAAGTATCTTACTTGTTGACTTGAAACGTTAGGACACGTTTTTTGAGAAGCCCTGTAAGTGTGCAAGTACTGCGAATGCCAATACCGTAATAATTGTGGAATTATTCGGCCTTTTTTTTTAAATGTCACCACCAAAGTGGGATCATAACCTAACTCTTAACTTACCTCAAACACTTGCTCAGTTTCCATAAACGGATCGAAATCTAGCCAGGGCACAGGAGCCGGATTTGTGGACCGAGCCCTAATCAAAGGATATCCATAAGCCTGGGGAAGCATGCGACGGTCTGCCAGACAGAGGTATTCGCCCTTGCAGCCTGCGCAGAAATGATTGCAGGGGGGCTATTTGAGGAGGAAAATAAGTATAATGAATGACAGCGAAGCAGCTATCAAGGCAGTCTCGAACCCTGTAACTAAGTCAAACTCGGTTAGAGACTGCAAACAATACCTCAATACACTGCCACGAGACTACACGGTGTCTCTGATTTGGGTGCCAGGACATGAGGATGTAAAGGGCAGTATAATAGCCGAGGAACTAGCCAATGGTGGCTCTAAAAGACATTTCATAGGTCCAGACCCCGTGTGTGGAATTACCAACGACTCTGCTAAAAGGGAGATTTGGACCTGGTTAGATAAAGAAAGTACAAAGTAATGGTCGATTGAAGGTCAACTCCATTATCTCCCAGCATTCGCCAAAGACACTGATTATATTTAATATACTTATATAAAATCAATGGCCACGGAGTAAGGCAACACAGGTCGAGTAAGCGGACCATGGTGCAGAAGATGCGAACTACAGGAGGAGACGAGTTTACATGTAATCTGCACGTGTGAGGAAGTGAAAGTATTCAGGCAGAAAGATTTCGGCAAGGATCTATTGGAGCCCTCGAGGGTGCTCAAGATTCCACTGGGCAAGTTACTGAGAACACGAAGCTGCTCAAGTGGAAGTAAGAGATATAATAGGGACGGTAATAAGCACCTAGCTCAAGTGCCTGGCTATATAAGTGCCCACCCTAATTAAAACAAAAATCGAGTGCACAAGACCTCACTAATTCACTTAAATTTTATTAGCTAAAATATGTTTATACACTCAATAAGTTATGGTGTCGAATTAACCAATTTTTTTTTTGTTGATTTTTTTTATTATTATTATGAGCAAAATTTGAGTCAAACCAAAACGATTTAATGCTCTATAAAGAAAGAATTTAACTTTGAATTTGTTTGGTTAAATTAATTAAGTGCGTTTCAATTTGTTACAAGTAAGAACGAAAATGGTTCCTTTAATATTACTAGAAAATTAACAAAATCAGAATTGGAAGAATAAATGAATGAGAATTTAAGATAGAAATCTCATTATTAACGTGAAGATATTTGCTAAATTGACGCTCTGAAATACAATATGTATCTAAAAGGATAACATAATTGTAGATACTTTAAGCCGCTATATTTGCGTTAAATAACTAACGATAATTAATAACGAACTAATGTATTATACGATTTTCTTGGTATAATACATTAGGTTTGACCAGTAGCACTGATGATCCATGGTAAAGTATGTATGCTAATATCAACCTAGTGTTACACACGTTTTTAATGTGACCTAAAATCAGAATTTGTGTTTGGGCTGTTTCCACCGTCTGTTGAATTGTCTAAATCCGACGTTTCGGCAGTGTTTCTACTGCCGTCATCAGGATGGCCCTGATTAAGACTGTCACAAAGATTAGGGAAGTATAAAATGCGATACTTCTGTCAGAACCTCCGTCTGCCTTGGCTTAGGGTACGTGCACAACGGAGCTGTGATGCTAGCTGATACATTCAAGCTATCGTCGATGGTAAGAATTATATCATTCTTTTATATGTGAACGTGCACATCGGAGCAGGGAGCATAACAGGCATGATCGCTTATAGCACTGATTCTCGATACTAGAATGAATTTTACCATTCTTTCTGCGAGCAGAAAGCCAATGCCGCTGAGATTCCCAAACCTACCGATTCGATATGCCAATATTTATCGACGTTTATAGGTTGTCAACATTGCAATAGGCAGTCATTGTTTGTTCTTAAGAACGTGTGTGCAGTTTTGCAATACAAATAATAATAAATAAGTAACAAATAAAACCAAAAATGGACGTGCCAATATTAACTGCAGAAATTTTCAAAAGAGAAGATTTATGGAATCAAGCCTATCCGGATCATCATAAAGATAAAGTAAAAGAAAGTATAATATAAAAGTATTAAAGAATTGTTTTGTTTTACAGAGGATAAAGGTAAAGCCAAGTGGAAGTATCTACGGGATACGTTCCTCAAGGAATTGGCTAAACAAGAAACACCTCGATCCGGTGATGCAGGAGGTAAAATAGTAGAACCGAATTAGCCTCATTTTAAAAGATTAGCTTACCTGAAGGATCAATTTACGCCACGACCATCAACGTCGAATTTACCAAGTACATCAAGCAGGTATTTTATTTTAAATGATGATGATCAGGAATTATATACTTTTGAATCATATAAAGAAAACGACGACAATTCAGATGAATTGCTTAGTAAACAGATAGAAAGTGAATCTATGCCCACAAGTCCGCCTTCACCACAGAGCCAAGGGTAATTATTCCAAGTCGGAAACGACAAAGACAAGGGGATTTAATAGGACAAGCTTTAATTAACATAGAACGAGATAAACTCAAATTGCTACAAGAAAAAAAGATGAGAATCGAAAATAGCAATCGTTTAGATGAAGACAGGCATTTTTTTTTGAAAGTCTAATTCCCCCATGTGCAGAAAATGAATTCGCTTACAAAACTGCAATTTAGATCACATGTTCAAGAGCTTGTAATACGTTACTCCTATGGACCATCACCAGCTTCTTCGACTTCGTCTTCTACATATACTGCATCTCATCAAAACCCACAACAAATGCATGAGCAAGAAAATTGATCACAATTCCAGAATTTGCGGTACCTTGGCATCGAAATTTAATTTGCTAATATTTTTTATCAAAGAAAACTTTTTTTATTTAAATGGGTTTTGCCAAAGAAAATATTTTGTTTATATTGAATAAAGTTTTATTACTTACCTCAGCGTAATAACTAAACTTTCTTCTACACTTATTAATATTTTATGACAATTTTTCCATCACTTGTCCACCTTGTCTTCAATTGTATTTAAAATGTATTGGAAAGTAGATGGTTCCATTCTCAAATATTCATAAAAACGATCAGGGTATCCCTTCAACTCCTAATAAAGGGTAGTGATATTATCTCATTTCTCAGCGTTTTTTATTAATTGGGTGAGTTTGGTATTCCCTAAAGTGCAAATGTCGCATAATATACAAATTTGTAGCGGATGAACAAAAATAATCATCGTCACTATCTGACATGGCGACCAGACCAGAACTACGAGTTGAAAGGCGTTATAATTTGCGCTAGTATCCCAGCTTCGTTGTGCACGTACCCTTACGTAGGTTGCAGCCTAGGGGAGATAGCACAATGGGCTTATTAAAAGTGGCCAGCAGTGCACGTGGCTAACAACCCAGAATAAGCAGAATTTAAAAGGCGTAACATCTCAAACTTTGCATGTCTTCTATTTTACTTTGAAATTAAAATTTAGTAAAATTGCAGTACCTATGATAATTTCTTAAAGAAAAAGATTTTCTGTGATAAAATTAAATTCAGTTCAAAATATATTTGTTTTAATTTAATAATTTTATTCAGATATAGAGATATTCATCTTTCCTATAAAAACTAATAAAATAAACGTTTTTAGTATCATGTGTTTTCAAAGTTTATATTAATTAGGATGTTAAATTCCATTATTTAACAAAAATTATAAAGGAAACATCTCATTCATTCATTATTGTAAGTTTTTTTTTATTCGCCGTATAAATAGGTAAATTTAAAGTTGTATTCAATAGGTAAATATACATTTAATACCGGATGTTAGGACTTCCTTGTACCTGCTTCTATTATTAATAGCAAATAGCTAAGTATACATTCCCCGCCTCGGCACCTTAGAAAGCAATAAACTTTCATAGATATTTACAGTAATTTATAAGTGAAATTTACTATTACTTTTATATTTCGATTGCATTAACAAATAAAAGTTATGAAACCACATATCTGTGCTCCAGTTTTATAGAATAATTGAAGAAATTTTAATTTGTTAGGTGGGGCGTGTTGACCTCTAACAAAAACATTTATAATTAAAATTATGTTTTCATTCAAGCATTATTGAATATTTCGAATTACAAATTTATAGAAACACATGGATAGTTACGTAACACTTTCATTATACCTTGGATGTTAATAGTTATTCATACAGTTTTCCCAAATATTTTGTTCTCCATTAGCGCACACATAAAACTTGTAACTAAAAAAAAATATTACAGCTTTAAATGCTATTTTTGGTTATGAGATGAAATTAGTTAACGCGTTTTTTTATTTTTCCCAGTTTAAAATCATACTGATAGGTTTCTTTGTGCATATGTTTTGTTTTTGTTATTTTGTATTATGGCTTATTTTATTCATTAGTTCCATACGTTTTGAGTTATTTAGTAAGTATACTTATATCTCTAGATCACCTTTCCAGTATAAAATATACAAAATGTGGAATTACTGCTAGTAAAAGTGATCTGTAGGTATTTCCGTATCATAACATGAGTAATGTAAATACCGTTGTTTTCTCTGTTCAGCTCCAACAATAAATATGGACGTTTATATTGTGAAAGCAAGTAGGTTGTTTTTATGGGAAATGTCGGCTTAATCACAAACCTTTGGTAGTGTTGATAATATAATTATTCACATCTGTGTAGGACCATAGTGACGAAATTAAAAATCGATTTTAGAGAGATCACCAAATTATTCGAGTTTGTCGTTCTGCAAAACTTCAAGCTATTTTCTAGAGATGATGAATTAGCACCTATCTACAGCTGACATCGATTTGGATTTTTTATATTATTATACAGGCTGTTTCTTCAATGATGTAAGATTTTTTTAAGGACGACAGATCACTAAACAAAATACCCTAAGCCCTAAAAACATATTACTTTTTTATGCTTCGCATAAAAATGTATTCTCATTTTTGAAACCCCCCAAAATATGGAACATACCCAGAAAAAAAAAAACTTTTTCCACTGTATTTTTACATACGCCGATAGAAGTATCCTTTTTATTTAAAAAGAATTGCATTAAAACAAAAGTTTTTGCGTTTTCTTTACGGTCATCAGCATGATTTGATGTTAGCTTGAAAAGGAATATAGTTTTAAACCCACGCATTTTTTCGGAAATAATTATTTTTTGTTGAACCAGTTCATTCTTTTAAGTGAAAGGTATTAATAGTCGATTCAAGTTCCTTTTATTTTGGACTTGAAAACTATGCAGATTGACAGAAAAACCGTAAGCATTTTGAATCAAGAAGTTTTTTCTTTTCTTATAACATTTATTCACTTTAAACATTTTGCGCCAACAGGTTTTCCTTTTTCTTGTAATATCCTTTCATTTTAGACTAGATAATGATGCGAATTTACATAGAAATGTTATGATTTCAATTTAAAGGATTTCTCCTTTTTTTGTAACCGCCTTAAGCGATTAAACGGTTTACTGTTGTAAAGTAATGCCAAGATTTCAATTATCCCTGAAGTTCCGTTAACCTCGCACGAAAAATATTCACTTTTGTTTATAATAGCATATGTCAATGCCAGTGGCGGCTCGTGAGTTCTGAAAGAGGGCGGGCACAAAATAAAAATTTTTTGTACATAAAATCCATTCTCCTATTTTTCATGCTGGAAAAGACGTCTATGACTTTATTGTCAAAATCCGGGATAGACTAAATGAACTTCTTTTCTATTGATAGGACCGCCAATGCGTTCAGTCGAACTTCTGACATTGTGCTTCTCAGAAAAGTTTTAATGCATTTGAGGGTGGAAAAGATCATTAACATTCTGCTGTCGACATCGCCGTTGTACAAATAATATCCAAGAGTTTGTATGTTTTCGTCAAAACTATTTTAAGTTGTTGTCTGTTATGAACACCTAAGACCGCTTTACAGTTCGCAATTTTGTTATTCCGTGCAATAAAAACAGCGCATGCTCTATGCCGTGTATTGCACGTGCAATATAAGTAAAATTGCACTCAGCTAATCGAAATCCATTGAACGCGCATGCGCTATTTTTATTGCATGGAATTTTTAGTGTAAAAAATTGCGAATTGTAAAGCCTTAAAAGTGGTAAAACACCACCTACGTCACACATGTCATCGCGCTCATAAGTTACTGTTCACTTTTCAATTTTACACTGTCCAACATAGGATAAGATTTCACAGTTTTTTATACAAATAATTAACCGGCGAAAAATATGACGATTTTTTTCCACATCTTTGTTGTACTTAATTTTATATCGCAAATAAGCACTGTCTAACTGTTCACGTATGTCCACTTTGCCTAGAACACTAAAATCCCCCCATGCATCCATGTGAGAAACGGAATTTTCGTGTTTCTTTGCCCTCTCTGCAATATGCTTGTAAATCATTCTAGCCTTGTTTATTCCACACCCTCACCTCTTTCTTAAAAATTAAGCAGATAAAACAAAATAGTTTACATCCGCACGTCCACTCATATTTTTTGTTGAATACTCTATTGTAAGTTCGAGTTTTACTTGTGGAAGTGTAATTTATTTAAAAGTCAGGAATAGGCTATCCTTTCTTCTTAATTAAAAGTTTTCCTTAAATGATAGCGGGTTTTTTAAAAGATTTTGCACAAAATTAACTGGCATCATTAATAATAAACGTCACTTCAAGCCTTTGAAATCACACATGCGCAGTACGGGCCGAAAACAATGCGATCACAATGAATGCAAGACTTTAACTGGAGACACGAAATCGTGTGCCCCAAAGCGACGGTATAAGCGCATATGGCGAAGATAAGCGGAGCCGGCCGATTCATATTCGAAATAGGTACATCGGAAATAGTGCCCCGGAATATAGTTTTGAGCGTTCGTTCGTATATGCGCTAGTGTTTGTGGTGCGGAAGGAAACCTTTGATACCATCATTATAAAAATACGTAAAAATAATAAAATAAAATAATGCACTGAATTACAAGCGACTTTCTTTCTGTGTTTATCTTGGTGGTTGGGTGAGCACCTGCCCTTGTGCCCTTTAGTACCAGCCGCCACTGGTCAATGCAAATCTCTTATATTCTTGGGTTAGAAGATAAGGAATTAGTTGAGATTTTAACTAACACTATCGTGGGCTAAAAAAATAAAATAAATTATTGTTCAAGTACACTTTCAATCAAAAAGATTTCGTTTATTTTATAATCATAAATGAAGCTCCAATGACATCTGGTATTAGGAAATTTTTCTTTCAGTTATTAAAAAAATCAAATATTACAGTGGCAAATATTCCATGATGACTTTGTGTGAGTGTGTAATTTAGCCAAAAGAAAAAAGTGGTTCAGTTCGCTCTCGCAAATTTTTCAGAATTGTTTTTATGTCAACCACATCTTTATAATTATGACAAAAATTAAATTTGCGAAGGCAAACATGTATATGTAATAAACGCTACTGCGTTCTGAGACTTATGCACGTTGGAACATGATTAAAACTAAAATAATTTCGCGTCAAAGAGCACTGAACTTGAATGCAGACGCTTGCATTTTCCGCTAAAAGGCAACAGTTTTAAATCAATGTATTTATGCGTGCTCACGTAAATAAGCGAAAACGCCCGAGTTTTTATATACAAATACTGTTCGTTATTCAATAATATGATAATTTGTACTTGACAGAAACTACAATATTTTGTTTAGTATACATATATAATAACAATATAATATGTGAATGCGTTTTGTGAAAACTTAAACGGAAGTTATATAGACATTATAAAATATAAATCAAAACTAATAAGGTGCATTCCTTAAATTAAAATCAATAGTTTAGTGCGAAAAGATTTCCTTTTCGTTTAACATGATAAAAATCAAAACTAGTAAAACTTTTCGAATTTGTACGAACGAATTCGTAACTGAATTCTAACGTATCCACTTTAAACGCAATGCCATCGTAATCCGCGACGCAATGAACTATCGTCTCGAAAGATAATACCCTTTACAGTGCCTGACGAAGATGCCGCCACCTTTTCGGCATTTACGTTCTCAGAATTAAAATCTTTGTAGTTTTTACCAAAGAATTTTATATAATAATTCTGATTTTCAATTCTCTAGCTCACGTGGCAATTTTATTACAATATACTGTTCGTATTTTTTTTTCTTATATGTTAGTTATCATTAAATTTAGTTCCATAGTGCGTTATATTACTATTTATGTAAACATTACTTTGTTTTTGTAGGTAGTTTTAGTTTAAATAATTGTTTTTATTTCAGTTATAATAGGGTGTATATAACTTATAGTTACAGCAATAAATGAATGTGCAGTCTTTATATATCTTTTTTAGTTTTACAAATATCGATGCCAGTTTACTCGTTCAGTTATTTATAATATACATTAGAAGTAAAGTTATTGTAAACAAGCGATATACTTACTTAGTTCTTATTCAATTGAAGAAACAAACTTTCTACGGAAGAATCCCTAGGGGAACAAAATTATAATACTTTTTGTGAAAATAGGTTTATCAAAACAATTTTGCGTATATGTAATAGGTCTTTTCTTCTTCATGATTGTTAAGTCGAAGCATTTTAATTCTTAAAATTTTAAAGTCAAAACATTTAATCCACTTTTATGCAAAAATTGCAATAAATGTAGTTTGATTCGTGTCATAAAGAGAAATATAAATACAACATTAAGAAGAATAACTGGACAATTTCTTTAAATAAAGTTAAAACTTTTTGTTTCCGAGGTGTACGACTTTTTCCCTATATTCTATGCTCTTTTTTTAAATATAGTTTGCCAGTTGTTATCTTAACATCTAAATTAAGAAATTCTTACAAAACTAAAGTTTAAAAAGTTTTTGTGTTAGGTAACGCTTCAACATATTTATTTCTTCAAATAATAACAACATACTTATTTCTGAATTTCGTAATACGGCATGGCAGGGCAATATTTTATGTAAAAATTCCAATAACTGTAATTCGATTTGTGCCGTCATAAAAAGTAATACAATTAAAACGTTAAGAAGGAATAACTTGTTTTCTTAATAAAGGTGACAATTTTTTTCCAAAGTGTATAATTCTTTTTTAATAGACCTAAATTCTCAGTTGGCATTTATGTCTAACATTTTATACGTCCATATTAAGAAATTTTTATAAAACTAAACTTAAAACAATCTTTTGTAATAGAAGTAAGGGCTTTAGAAAATTCTAATTTTCCTAACAATTATACAAGAACACATTTCTACATCATTTTTTATCACGGTGCAGCACGATTAAGTAATTAAATGCAGATCATATTTGCAAATTATACCGTCTAAACACACGCGTGTAATATCGATGGGTAAAATAAGCAACAAAAGAAAGATACATATATGTGCCGACAATCGCCCCGAAAACTAATCCCCTTGATGTTATGCGACAAAGCGGCCGCAAGAGATTTATTTGCAGAATTTGACTTTATAGTTTCCGGGGAAGAATTCAACGAAAAAATAATTCTTAGCCCCATGCGCAATCGCTGGTAGATTAAAGGATATGTATCTTTCCTTGTGTTTCCTTATGGCTTATTTTCCCTATGTCATCTTTTTTTGAGTCGATAGTACATCTACCGCAACTGAACTTGGAACTGCACTAATGGATTGTAGCACCAAAAGTGGCAGCTTTCATTTGAACAAAATTCATAGTCCATTGTGACAGTTTATAAATGAAAATGTGATCATGTGCCAATGACTTTCTACCTGTCAACTATTGTCGCCTTTACCCTGTATATTTGTAAATAATAAGTTTGTTCGCGTCGCATGAACTATTTGCACTATTATGCACTTTTAAGAACTTTCGTGTGCAAAAGTGCGTAATAGTGCAAATAGTTCATGCGACGCGAACAAACTTAATAATAGTCTTTATCGTGTAGTTCGCGGATAATAATACAAATGTAAATAATACTTATGTGATATATTAACTAACTTAAATCAAATAACAATAATTGGAAGTAGTAGTTTTCCCATAAAACTAAATCCATTGTTTGCAACGTTTGACATGATTATCACCAGATACCTAGGTCTTACAATCAGTATTCTTCTACCTTCTAAAATCTATTGTAGATGTCTGTTGCACAACAATTCATAAAAATGTTGGGCGTTGACGCATTGCCCGCAATTATACGATGTCAGACTTCAGGATGTTACGAAGAAAATATTTATTGTTACAGTCTCATGAGTCAACATTATCGTTATCTGCTGTTCATAGCGGTAGTGCAGTGCACATAAAGGTGTGACGAGTACTTTTCTGTGGAGTTCAGCATGTAACGCTAGCGCAGACTGTTATTTGAAAAAACAACCAAAGTGGAACGTATTTGTAATACAAAATATGTCAAAATTCTTTTTATACACTTTAAAGCTGAAGCATTGTTTTACGTTAACAAGCTAACGTCAAGTTTAGTTTCCCCACACAGAAATGGTTGTTTATATGAAAGTCATTCGCTTAAACATCTAGTTTTTTTTTTTTGTATGGACATGATAGTACCATGAGATCGAACAAGGCTGTTCTGATCCTATACTCTACTTCTGCGAAGTTAACAAAATACAGTAGCGTGCGATTTTTGTTTAATTGTGCGTATGCGTGCATTCAAAAAAATTCCCATGTAAAAATAAATATTTTACAAAACACTATATTTCTGGTAACAAATACAAAATTTGTATAGATCTGGTTTGCATTCTATCCTCTTCATTTATTAATATGTGCTTACTTTTTAACTGTGTTGCAGTAATTTTAACGATCTTTAAACCAACTTTAACATTCTACTAAGCTTGAGAAAGGTGGATAGTTACACCGAATTAATGCTTTTGTAAAAATCAGTATAAAGTGAATATTCAGACGGTTTGTCTCCCTGTCGAAAGACAATCGCTATCAAAGTTTGTTAGAAAATTCCAATTCAAAAGGATTCACTAGCCAACCTCCGTCAGAGGCAGACGTGTCTCAATTAATTTTGTAAAATTTAACGGCTATTTTGATAAAATCCAATTTTGTTCCAACTCTCAACCTAGAAATGATTGTTAATTGTTAAACAAAGTTTATCACATTAATTTTATCCAAATTTTACCTATAATCTTTGGGTAATTTTTCTCCAACGACGATTTTCCTGAGATATGTTCCTGTCCCGAGCCATCCTCCGTGTTTAGAAGTGCGATGTACCAGGGCCCCCATCAGATGCCTGGTCATACCTGCCCACTTTGATGTCCGGTGAATTCATCTCTTTCGAAGGTATTCCTCGTCCAAATCTACCTAAAAAATAAACGTATTATTTTAATCCTAATTTAAATTTAAATATACTTATAAGAAATTTCATTTTTGTACGTTCGGCAAATTTTGAGGTTAGGAATTTTGTATAATCGCTGAACAGTTTGCAATCACTGGGGGGAAATTTGTATAAGTTGGTACTTTTCTATGTTAATATTTGATAGGTATTTACGGCACGAACCGAAATCCAGTAATTTTACCATCAAGGTGTATAGCTCCTACCAAAAAAAAGTTAAAGACCTAAGCGAAAATGTATGTGACGAGCGCATTTAGGATGGACTATACCTTTTACTACGACTGCGGTTTATCGGTGTAAACAGATTGTTATTTATGATTCGTTGTGTATTTATCCGACACAGGATTTCTTGTTTTTGTCTTTAGTTTTTGTTATTAAGACATAAACAGGCACGCGTTGAAATAATATTTTTATGTATTCCTTGGTAAAATAGATTTTCTGTTTCTGAATGTTCTTATTGATTTATTAAGGCCGCTTTACAGTTCGCAATTTTTGGTATTGCGTGCAATAAAATTGCGCACAATGAAATATTAGAACACGTTCTATTCCGTGCAATACCAATAAGATTGCACACAGTTGATCGAAATCCATTGAATGCGTATGCGCTATTTGTATTGCACGCAATACAAAAGTGCGGAACTGTGAAGCGGCTTTACAGTTATTTTAGATTACGCATATTACAGATCAAGCAGTCAACCTATAGTCAGGGTATCGCAGGTCGGAACTGTTCGAGAATGGAGATAGCATGAATTACTCTACTTCGTCAACAAAATCAACTGCACGCTGTCGAGTGAAGTGTTGTATCACGTGGTATCACCAATGCATCCCTACTTTTCACTGGTCGAATGGTTCCGACATACGATATCCCGACTATAGGTCTACTGTTTGATCTGTATACGGCCAATATGGAATATAGTGGATAGACAAGTTTCTTTCTTTCATTTTCGTAATTTTTTAATTGTAACATTTAGCAATAAGTGAATTTAAATATAAATAAAATATATAGTTTTCAATAATAAATGCAAGGACATACTTTGCTAGAAACGTGTCATACATATACACGTGTGATACTGTAATGACAAAATGTTATCACTATAAATTTATTTTATTGTTTTATCTAATTATAACATTTGCATAAATTCATTTCTTTAATCTTGAAGCATACAATGTCTCCAGTCCCCATTATTTTCGATTACTTTCTAGAAGTTTCTCATAGTTTATCTGCATTTTCTGGAATGAAGTCTTTATGTACGTATCAATATATAATCTGCTTTAATGCAGCTCAAAACATTTTTAATAGGACTTTAAGTCCTGACTATTTGGAGGCCAGGTCAATACTTGTTAAATAAAGTTGCGGAACTGTATCCATTTTTGCAGCAATTTGCGATTCCACGAGCAGCTTATCGTGCTGAAACACAAAAATTGTCCTCATATTTACCAATTGCCGTCATCAGATTTATAAGGATGCTTTAATTCCTGCAACACCTATTGCTTTTCATTTCAACTAGTCAGTGTTCTAATTTTTTTAACATAAATATAGATAGACCTAATTTAGTGTCGAGGTGTACAATCGCAGACAAGAGTTACTTCCAATTTATTTCTCAGTATTATGTTGTAAAAAAGCAATGAAAGCTAATTATTTAGGAAGTATTGAGAGATAATAAAAAAAATTATGTTATGCGAGATTTCAATGAAAAATATGTTTATCATATGTTATAAGAGACGAATACCAGATAAACACAAATTACTTCCTTTGTGGTTTTTGCCGCAAACTTGTTGGCCTTAAACTGAATGGATACCCTTATTTGAAAACTAATAATAATAAATCAAGGTAGTCAAAACAACTTTCATAGACAATTTACCAAATGAATAGCGGACATAAAATATGAATTTATCAAAATATGAGTAAACATTACTTATGTGCACTACTCTTCGGCCTAGCATGAATAAAACTACCTCAAATAAACACAGTTGTATGTATAGTTCAACCTGAGAATATATAATCAAAATCGCGATTCAGATTGTTAACCTTTTTGTGGGAGGAGCTGTACATTCTGTTTCGCCCGTCTCTTAAGCATAGAATAACTCAGATTGAACGTTCAGAAAACGCGGGAATTTTGAAATTTAATTTTAAACGCATTTATGTTTTCCATGGTGAATTTATATTGCAAAAAGTGGAATTACTAACAAAACGTAATTGTTATTGAATAAGCGAACTCACGTAACTTACCTGAGATAAGAATATCCTTATATTTATGCTGCTTGTACATGGTTTCACATTTCGAACTCTGTTATTAAAAATAAACACTTTTATTCACACTTAATGTTTTCTTTATCATACAAAATTGATCATAATCGATGTACAAGAGTCTAGTGTGTGCGGTATCTTGGAAACTGGGCATTGTAAACATCCAAATTGAAGGACAGGACATTTTGGCGACAGTCTCCCATACCATCTCCTCACGTACTGAAGTAATATAAGGGGGGTAACTAGCTATTCGTAATTTTTATAATGCCAGCGCTACCCTGTTCCAATTCGAAATTCACACACTGCATGACATGTGGTAGTTGAGAGGGCACACTTATGAATTAAAAAGTAATGAGTATAGATGACACTGGGATGTTAAAAAATTAATTTTTACTAATTTAATTAAAGTATTATTTTAAAATTTATTTATTTTTTTATACCGGGCTGTATGCTACTCTGTAGCGTTACAATGTATATATGTTTATTATTTATTGGCCGTTTATTTTTCCTTCTACGATTAATTATTAGAACGTCTTTACCTGTGAGATACTCGAATATTTTGCTTATATTCTACAATTTTCAAAATAATAAACATAAAAATTGAATTGACCATGACACCAACAGGGTATTTAATAATGGCTAATGACGAAGACCTATGTTTAAAGGATGATAATACTAGTTTTGAAATTCCCATTAACCATATTAATTGGTATTTATGTATCTGTACTTTATGTACGCAGTGAAAATGTTTGTGTTTTTTTCGTATTTATTTTATCGTCCGGCATTAAAACATTCCAAGTTCATTTTTAATTAGCTTAACAGGACATTCCGCAAATAGTAACGTCAGCGGAAAGCGGTTTGTTTGCATGCAAATGAGTTAACGAGCATTATAAGTAGATGGGTAACGCTTTATCTGGGGCAGTGGTTCCCAACATTTTTCTCTTTGTCAATCCCTTCTATAAATCAGAATAAATTGGCGAACCTTTTGAGTTGTAATTACAACAGTGTAAACAAAACAGTAAAATCAAGCTTACTCAGATGTCCTTCATTAAGATTCTGTAATATCGAATATGTTCTTCTCAGTTGTGCATTCTATAAACCTTCTTCTGGTTATAGTTCCCAGGGAGTTACTTGCGCATTTCTTTAGAGATTCTCACAATTATTAATTTTCTTGCTCGATTTCTCTTCAATTCTCAGTTGTCTGCTGCTTTTCCACAAAGAGTCAGGCCCAAATCAACTTTTATAGTGTTTAAATGAATATAAGGAGCGCCTCTTTACACAATGGCTGTATCCATATACCTATTAACGTAATATGTTTGAGAAACTTCGCCATATAATGATGCTTAATCACAGAACCTGTTTACAAGTGTGGGCTAGTTTGGAAAAAGATATTTGAACTGATAATTACATTAATACACATTGTGGTAGCGTAATCCTTATTTCTTAACATATTCACTTTGTTATTGAAGATTAATTGTTTAAGTGAATTAATGGTTTGACTAATAAATCATGTAAGAAAAAATGATCGTTTTTTACATTATTTTCTAATTTCGCAATATCTCTAAAATAACGAATTTTATTAGTTTGAGGGTTTGTTTTTTGTTCATTAACACAAACTATCTCGAATGTTTGCAATGGTGGACATAATTTTACGCTATGTCGAAACCCGCTGCCGTCTAACATTAATTTTTTTTGCTCAGAAACAGCAATTCGTAAATTTTGGTATGTCAAGATCTTGGTTATGATCGGTGACTACGTGAGTACTGTAAGTTTCTCAGTATAAAATCTCGTTTAACTTTACCACTCATTTATTATTTACATTTGTAATATGTAAAACATTTCACGAATATTTTTTAGAAGATTGTGTACAATATTTCTAACAATTTTATTCGCTTTTTTCGTAACTTATGTACACCAAAATGCAGCGACGTTGTTTGAAAATTTCGCACAATAGCAAACATTCTTACTACAATTTTCGTCCAAGAGTGAAGTGTAAATATTTCTGTACGGATTTTTTTCTGTGTAGTTATTAACAGATTAGGGATTTGAAGAACTAATAAAGAACTATTTGACTGTAAGTACCTAAATAGTGTTTTCCATAAAAAAATAAAAACACAAGTCTTGATAGTATCTGATGAGAAAAATACGAGCTTAAAAAAAAAATTAAAACTTTGACTTTGAAAGTTTTATAACAAGTATGTCACAAATAAAAAAGTTACAAGGGTTTTTAAGAATTGTATTTCATAAAAACGCTTTGTATCTGTTATATTAAGGACAATATAAAAATACGGATTTCACCAATCGATTTATTTTTAAAATGTTGTTCTAAAAGCATAGGTCAGTTTCTGTTCCTAATTCCACTTTGTACTTATAAAAATATGTTTTTTTTTTTTCCTTAATGATGTTTCCTTGACTATTTCACATTATTAAGAAATACATATTGCATGAGAAAAATAATAATATAATATCCATTAGATTTATAGGCAAAATAATAAGTTGCGGCATACTTTTTGTTATTGCCAAATCTAGCAATTTTTCGAATAAAGCTATGAATTTTATTGGTTGCTACTTCTACAAGAAGAAACGGGCTTTCTTGATGTATTATGGGTTCAACGATTACTTTTATTGTTTATATCCATATACGTTGATATTGAAATACTCCTAAATTTATATTTAGTTTTCGGTTCGTACACGTTCGTAGTTTATCGTCTCGTGTATGTAACAGAAAATGGAAATCGATGACGCTATAATCAGTTGGTTTGTCAATTATCCTCATGATTTATGCAAAAAACGGCCAACAAGCGAATATAGATACAATCCCTGGTAGTTGTAACGATCCAGTAACCTCTCCTACATATTAATAATGGACTTTGTAAATTGAACATCTGCTTCGTGAATTATTAAGATGTGGTGCGGAAGCAGATAGAAGGAGGGTGAATTTTCGATACGATTTGAGCGAGAACGATTTTTTCTTATTACTAGACAAAGGAGTTTCTATCTAAGATGAGATATATAAGTTATATGTTTATTAAAATAGCTACAGGGTTGTGATTTTTTTTTTTTTTTGTGATATAATGATAGAAGATTACTTAATTTTGCGTAGGGCAACGACCTCAGAGTACAATAGAGCGATTAGGGAACTGACATATTTATTATGCCTTCGGTCGACCGTGAAAAATATCTAATTGCATTCTAATTACTAGTAGTATTGTTGAAACATTGCAATAAACAAACGTTTCTCTTATGATGGCCATTGCTAAACTTATTAAAGCAATTTCCACTTGGATATATTGCAAGACGGAGTAGCTGGACCAAAAAAATATAGAGTACTAAAACATTATTTCGATCATCTCCCGCTTAGCAGGACTGATATTGAGCCATCGTTCTCCATTTTCAAAGATATTTGCTCCCAAAGATAAAGAGACGTATGGAAAAAATATAGAAAGAATTGTGGTAATTAATGTCAATAAAGGAACGAGTCTTACAACATAAATGATAAATTAAGTGAAGTCGTCGCCCAATTTAATTTATTAAAATTAGATCATGTGGGATTTTTTGTGCCGCCTATGGTCAAAGCGCAATTATGCTTAGAAGACGTTCCTGCACAGTTGTTTTCGATTTAATAAATCGAACCACTATTTACATAACTCCAACGCGGCCTCAATGCAAAATACCCTGCAATTCGGTGCCGCTTCCTCGAAAAATGGATGAAGTTAAAATATATTCCCACTAACACTACTACTACTAAGGTCACAGGTCACATAATCCCTCTAGTGCAAGACGTTGGTCTATGTTGCACTTTAGTCATATAGTGAGCGACAGTTGCTGTGTCCTGCCGCGTATATTAATATTAATTAATGAAAATCTTTTAACCACAGTTCATTTTAGCGGGCATCCTAACTAAGCTACTAATCTTTTAGTCCCGGCAGTTCGCTCGGCGGACAGATCGATGCAGTCCCGAATTCTGCGGACAAGGACTTTGGGTGGAGGTTTATCCTGAGGCTCAACAACACGGGCGAGGAGGGGTTGGATGATTCGCCCGCCCTCAACCATGACCGGGCAGCCAGCTCGAGAAGCTGGTCCTTACGAGATGGAATTCTCAAATCGTCGCGTAGCTGTTGATTCCTCACCATCCATGGGCCCCCGCAATAAGATGTAGCATGCGGTTCTGCAGGACTTCCATGGTGATGAGATGCGACTTGGCATGGTACAAAGGGCGAGCGCCCATATGTCAGGATCGGCCTCAGACATGCGGTGTAAAAAAAGCAGCTTGGACTTAACGTCAAGTTCACTCCGCCTTGCTAACAATGGCATTAACTTGATCTTGCAGCATGAAACCGACTCTTAACCTCTTTGACATGTTGGTCAAAAAACCCACGATCGAGGACGAGCCCCAGATATCTCACACGGTTCGCCCACGGAGCAACAACGCCATCGACCTCGATCCTGTCCGCTGGGACCGTTCTTCGCCGCCTAAAGCGGACGGCAACTGTTTGCTGGATTACCTCACCTTTCAAGTATCGGCCCATGCCACATTATCTTCGAGCGCAGACTGCACCCGACGGATCAACATGTTTTCGTTTTTGCCTGCGGCGTAGACAGCCGTGTCATCAGCCGTAAATGCAAGTCGACTGCCGGATGTTTGGGAATGTCGCTGGTATATATAGTGAATAGCTCAGGCCTCAACAGGGAGCCCTGCGGTACCCCAGCCCCGATCGGGGTGAACCTAAGAATGCGTCGTCCCTGCCCTCATCGAAAAAGTGCGCCCAGTCAGATACGATTTGATGAATTCGATCATGCTAGGGCATATGCCAATCTTTGCCATTTTGCACAGCACACCGTCATGCCACACCGAGTCAAAAGCTCTTTCGAAGTCTAAAAGACTGCCACTGTGGCCTCCCTCCTCTCGAAACTGTCCCTGACGGCTTCAGTTACCGGAGTTAATTGGTAGTCGTGGATAACCCCGCCCTGAAGCCGAACTGCTCGTCAGGGAGAGGATTTATTCGCTCATCTCATCACGCAGGCGTGTGAGAATGATGCCTCTGCGATCTTTGACAGAGAGGAGAGGAGACTTATTGGGCGATAGTTCTGCGGGAACAAGTGATCCTTCCTGGGTTTCGGGATGGCTATGACGGCGTGCTTCCAGATCGTCGGGAAATTATGTCAGAGAAGGAATGGCATTAATAACCCTGGCGAGCGCCGAAACGGCGGGAGGGGGAAGTTGCCTAAGGGCACAGTTTGTAATACCGTCGGACCCCGGAGCTTTACAACAGATTTTTAATGATCGCTGCGACCTCGCCCACATTCGTGGGGGATAAGATGACGTTCCCCTATGTGATGTTACCGTGGCCAAAGTAGATGCGACGTCGGCGTCCTCCTCGTCAGAGGAGTCCAGCTCCGGAGCGTTGCCACATATGGTTTCGAGGTAGGCAACGTGCCCCTCCGACAAACCGGCATCGCCCGCCACCAGCCCGCGAGATCCGTGCAGCTGGGATGCACCAGACTGCACTCTGCCGCGTCTCAAATACTTAGTTACCCTCCAGAGGAACTTGGCGCCAGCCGACAGCAAGGCAAGGCGGGACTACCATTGCTCGCTTGCTAAACCGAGCAATCTCGGTTTTGATTGTTTTATGAGCGGGATATAAGCTTCTCCCGTATGAAGTCTTTAATTCTTGGGGTAGCCAACGCTCCCCCGTCTGGGTGCGAAAAGTGGATGCACCTTCGATAGAAGATATGATGGCAATGGAAGCAAAAGCCAAACCCCCAGTCAAAGCAACTCCGAAGTAAACTTCGCCCAATCAACGGTCCTCCTGAGGGACGACTCGTCTGCAATTGGCCCCACCCCCACACAAAAAGGATGGGGTTGTGATCCGACGAAAGATCCGATATACTCTCACAGGAGTTGAGCAAGCCAAACGATTTTGCCTCAGGGAACATAGTCGAGCCTGTCCCATGTTCCACCCGAAATAGCGTGGTCGTCAGGCGGATGGATAACCAAGTTGTCGGTCTCGATCAGCTCAAGTAGATATTTGCCGAACTTATTGGAGGACCTACAACCCCAGCTAGTGTGCTGGGCGTTGAGGTTCTCCGCAACCACGACTGAAACAGACGACTCGCAGAGGGCCCGATAATCGTCGGAACAAAAGACCCTAGAGGGCATCCACTAGCACTATATTGTTATAATAAAATATGGATTTTTTTAATTGTACCATCTATAATTAATATTCCTTCTATTTGTGCAATCAAGTCTCTGCGTGCTTCTTTTATAAAGCCGATAGCCTTGTATAAGTTCTGTTCACGATAAATTTCCGAAAACGAAATTTATTGTGTCGTATTGTGTGTAATTATGCATTTAAAATAATGTTTCACCAGACTACACGGAAAAAGCAATAAAATCGAATCGGATAAAAGTCGTATCGTGTGAAAGAGATCTTACAGAAAAAAGAATCCTGATTATCTCGTAAGAATGGACGTGTCAAATATCTTCGAGCCCTTCTATACTCCTCTCGTACACCTAACTGCCTCAGTTAGGAAAGTGTGTATATGGAAAAGCCCTTACTGTAGCTGAGAGATACAATATATTTTTTCACATAATTAGCACCTACTTACTATTGGTTCAAGCTAATAAAATTATGCCTTTATGTTCGCAAAAGCCAGACAGGCGGTTACTTAAAAATGACAACGACGTACGTTTGCCTGTAAGAATACTTATTGCTCATTAAAACTCTTAATTCCGATTTATTTTGTGTTTTGTTGTTGTTGTGAGTTATATAGTTTATTCCTTGGCTGAAATTATGGCTGTAGCCGTATCTTTTAACGGAAATGCGTAAGTGTACGAATACTTTTTACATTCACTGTAAATCCTTCAGGTTCGTTTGAATTTTCACTTACCTATTTCCTTAAATAAAAAAGAACACATACATATATTATAATAAAACCATTATATGCCACATCGAGCGGGGCCAATGACATTAGAATGGTGAATTTTATTTTTAACGACACTTGGAACGGAAAGAAAATAAAATGAAGCCATATATTTTCAAGTTTATCCTGTAACCATTAGACGTGATATTGATGTAGTCTCGCTTTCACGTCATTGTTACAAGACGTTCCTGCAATATTTTTTCCACCGTTACATGTTCTGTCGTTATTACTGCAAACTATAGAACTTTCAAACAACTCGTCTAACAAAACATGTATTTTTGGAATCACTAGCATGACACATACGTAGATCAGATCAGTGCATTATTCTTATCCACGGTCGTGCTACCGTTCTAAGAGGTACTAGGCACCTAGACAGGACCAATAGGCTAGAAGCGGGTGTTAATAGTTATAAATTTAAACCGATACAGAAGAGGAGATGAGTTAACTGGTATTTATAGCAGTTTATATAATCGGATAACATGACGATCTTGAACCA